>JAIUZE010000405.1:318334-367209 GCA_022085475.1 Heliosperma pusillum
TCGGGTTCGGGTCACTGATTTTCGGGTCGTCAACGGGTTACGGGTCGTCATCGGGTCGGGTCGGGTCGGGTCGGTTTCGGGTTGCAGTATTCTCGGGTCGGGTCGGGTCGGTTTTGCTCGGGTTTCGGGTCGGGTCACTCGGGTCGGGTCAGACTTGCCAGCTCTAGTCTCGTCCCATAAACAGTCCTTTATTTACATGATGACAGATAAATGACTGATAATGATAATGCCACACCCTTTTTCACTAATTCCACTCAAAATATAAGCTAATTATATGGATAACTTACTATTCACTCTCTCACAAATTGTGTGGCGTTAATAAAAACGGTTGTGGCGTTATCATTGCCCATAAATGACTTGAACAATTTTTTTTAAAGGACTCAATTTTATAATTTTACCTGAGGCCTTAATATGTTGAGAACCGCCCCTATTAGTCTATAGATATATGAAAGACTTTTTACGATAAATGTGAATATTTTATCATAATGTTTTCACTAAATTCAAATATAAAATCATTTTTCGAGTGATCTTCATCCAAATCCAAATTGATGTGGGCCATGTGGCTATATGTACAATGACAAAGGCCCAACTCGCCAACATCCAGTACCTTGTATTTAGAAGGGTATCTGAAAGTTGAAAGCAATTAGAAAGTATGACTGTAAGAGTCAAAGAGCCCAAATCCCACCCACTAACTTGTCTCAAACCCGCTTATCCTTCGAAGAAAATTAACGGGAGCTCGGCCCGTGCCAGCCAAAACTGTATTTGATAACTTCTACTTTTAAGACATTTTTAAAATTATTTATCGTAATAAAATGATTATTTAATTACCAGAACATCCACTCACAAGTCACAACAGTCACAAGGACTTAGTAACTACTTTTATAAGAATAGTATGCATTACTATAAAACCGACTTACGGAAGTTACTCTTATTCGGAAATTTATTGATTGCATAAGCTTTCTATGATCTATTTTGTAAAGGTGACTAATTGCAAGGACTGACCAGTCTAACATACCTCTTGTGTCATAAAAAACAAGGTTAGGGTAACCCGACCACAACCTTGTGCGACCCACCCAACATTCCGGGCCGGTTCAAGGCTCCAAGTACCTAGCTCAACTCGGCACTTGGCTTGTAAAAAAAACGATAATTTGACCAAAGTCGTGTCTTGTCCCGATAACGTTTGATTCAGGGTCAGCACCACTGGAATCGTTATGCCCGGCCATCCCCTTCTACCCTTAAAGGCCGCTTCGAGGTCGATCAAGCTAATCCCGTCCCATCCCGCCCGGGATCGGACCTAAACCGATTCATGGCCAGCTCCATCATGAAACTAAAAAGCATAATCAAATAATCAATACCCTTTTACAATAAATTCTCCCATTCCATAACCAGTTAAAAGACACAAATAAAACAAACAAAAAACCCCCCAAAACAACAGAAGAAAATAAAAAAACTTCTCTTTCCCCCTCTCTCTATTATTAGATTTAAGAGAGAGAGATGGGATTATTAACAAAAAAATGTATAATATCCCTTCTCTTCATTTTAATTGCAATTCAAGCAACAAATGGATCAAATACAATAAATAACAACAATAATAATAGAGTAATTAGCAGAAGAAATAGCAACAACAACAACACTAGTAGTACAAGTATTAGAAGAAATAGCAACATTATTAGTAATAACATTACTAATAATAATAATAATAATAATAATAAGTGTAATTATTATTATGGAAGATGGATTGCTGATTTCTCATTTCCATTATATAATCCTGATAATTGCCCTTTTATTCAAAAAGAATTTACTTGCTCTAAAAATGGTAGAAAAGATCAGCTTTATCTACATTATGGTTGGAAACCTCTTTCTTGCAATTTACCCAGGTATCATCTAATTCTACTTTTTAATTCTTTTTTTTAGTAGCGGAACCAGGATTTGTAGTTAGGTGTCGAAATTTTGTTATATTCTTCATTGTTTAGTGGGCGACCGTCTCTGCTAACCCCCTTAGATCCGTACACGTGTTTATAACACATAAGTGTTTCCGGTAGATTTTATTAGTTCGAGTTGCTTTTTTTTCTTGGATTTTTTTAGGGTAATGATAAATTCAATGCCGTTTTTACCAATGTTTAATTTGTGTGAGGGTAAATATAGTAAGATACCGTATTTGAGTAACATTAAACAAAAGTGTAGTGAAATCGTATAAGACTGTATATCAATTTAAATTATAGAATAAAGCTGTTTAATCATGTGAGACCATCTTTATGATAAATAGAGTAAAACCGTCTTACACGATAATTATTTGGGTTTCTTGAAGATTTATTTATAGTTCAAGTTGATATATAGGTTCTTCCTTAAGTGGGGTTTTTTTATACTCGGTATTATAGAATAGCATTGTCTTACAATGTTACACGGTATTTTTATTGGTTAAATACAATGGCGGATCTATGGGTTAGTACCGGCGCTCGCTTTTGTTGAAAAATGAAAAAGAAAAACGGAAAATACTCTATAAATTCGAAATATTTTGAGTTTTCGAGTTTGCCTTACGGCAAGCATTAGTCATTCGTCCCTGCTAAACGTTTTTGCCCCCTCATTATAAATAAATTTAGGCACCGCCACTGGTTAAAACTTAAAATACAACGATATTGTCAATGAGTTTACAACTTTACACCAATTCTCATTTAAGACAGACACTAACCGTCTCAAACTTAAAATGGGTACCTCACCTTTTGCTTTGAAAATATCAAAAAATTGTCTTTATTATTATCATGTGATAGTATTTGATCGTCTCCTTAAGACAGACAACAGTTACCGAGATAACTTTATATGATTAGATAAAGTTAAATCTCAGTTTCCTAGAGAAATTTGATTCGATTCTATGAAAATTGAGCAGTGTTAATTTTTTAAAACAGAAACTCACAAGTTGATTTAGATCGTCTCTGTTAAATGCACGAGTAACTCAGTAACTGAGTAACTCAGTGTGACAGTGTGTATTAATAGTGTGCATTGAATAGTGTCGTATAGCTGTTGAAATATACACTTAACTTAAAACTTTTAGGTTGTCGGTCGTAGTTTTATGGCCTTTTCATTGTGATCTAACTATATTATGAGAGCGATATTATTTGTTCATACTTGACATCGAACTGTATACAATTAGATAGAACGGTCCAAAATGAAATATGTTTACGATGTAGACGTATTAGACTCAGGAAAGTACGAATTGGACATCGGTTTTATTTACATAGTCCCTTTCGCTTGGAAGTAGGTTCGTATTTTATTTGAAGAAGTTCATTTTCCCCCTGAATGGAATGCAAAATGGGGTTGATATGTAATGGCGAACGCCAGAATTTGCGATTAGGAATTGAACTAGTAATGTAATGTAATGAACTAAACTTTAAGATACGAACCCGCCTTATATGTTGTATCATAAGCCCTAGGATGAAGCTCAAGCCGACTGCTCAAGTACTTTCTTCTCAAGAAAACTGTTAATTGTTTGGCATTTTGATCGACTTGTGACTCATGCCCGTGTACTAGGCGTAAATAGCAAATCCGCCTGAATATTTTGGCCTTGTTCTTTTGAATTTTTTTAGGTCAATATAGTTAGTTTTACCCTTTAATTCAAGAATTAATTAACAACAATAATCTATACTATTGGGCGTCTTCTCATAATATTCCGAACTTCATTTAAACCCACAATAAAACATACTATTGCTCCCATATTCTCGTAACGCACTTCATAATTTTTAACCGGCTAAATCCAGTTAAAATGCTAATAAGGGTCCTAATTCTCTTTACAAAAATCAATGATCTCTCCATTAAAAACATTTTACCACCACCGTATGTCCATATCAAACCAAACTCAGTCCCCCTGGGACGACAACTGCCTTGCTCCGTGAAACTTGAACCGCCATGTTTCAATTTCAATTTTCGAAACCTAGATCCCCATTTCAATTAGGGGGTAAATTTTGATTTTGGTTATGGGTGGTTGTGGCCTTGTGGGTTGGTGGTGTTAATGTGTTATTGCTTTAGACGGGTCAAGCCTCCTCACAAAAAAATCAAGTGGGCAAATGGGTAATAATGTATAATCTCTCCACTTGGCTCACTTGCTCTTTTGTGAGCGGATTGACCCGTCTAAAGTAATACTTCCTCCCTTCAACTCCACCCTACCAAAAAAAACTTTTTCACATTTGTCGAGACGTGTTTTACACGGTAAATATCGTTAGCTACGAGTTTGCAAAAATTATAAAAGTTAGATATTAATAATGTACTCGTAAAGACGAATCAAACAAGATCACATATGAATATATTTTTTACTTATATATTGAGAGAAAATTGCAATTATATGATCGCTTGTGAATAGTGTACAAAAAAGAAAGTGCTAGAGTGGAGTTAAAGGGAGGAAGTAAGTGAGATCGTCCCGTCTCAAGCAAGAGCAAGTGTTAGTAGAAATACCTCAAAATCTCCCCTTTTGAGTTTTGACACCCATCACTAGACCTGGCAAATGGGTCAAACGGGTCGGGTTTGGGTCGGGTCGATATGGGTCGGGTCATCTCGGGTTTGCTCAATCTTTCGGGTCGGGTCGGGTCGGGTCAGGTCGCTTTCGGGTTTGGGTTAGTTTCGGGTTTGGGTCACTTCGGGTCTGGGCCATTTCGGGTATGGGTCATTTTGGGTCGGGTTATTTTAGATTCATATCCGATTTATTTAGGCCGTTTTCACGTCAAAATGATCAAGTTAGTTTTCGAGTCAAGCCTGTGTCGAGGCAAACTGGCACGGGCCGACTTGGACTAAGCCGAGCTTGAGCTGCACGTGGGCCGTCTCGTCTCATTATCACCCCTAATCACAATAAATTGGGTCATTTAGGATCATTTTAAATCGGGTCGTGTGTATGTCGGTGGTTTCGGGTCGGCTTATTTTGGGTCGGGTCTCTTTCGGGTCAGTCAAGGTTCGGGTCGGGTCTGGGTCGGGTCGGGCCAATTCGGGTTTCGGGCCATCCTCGGGTCAGGCAATTCCGGGTCGCTTTCGGGTCTCGGGTCAGCCTTATCGAGTCGGGTTATTCGGGTCGGGTCAGTTTTGCCAGGTCTACCCATCACCCATGTGAGACACATACCGTATTATTACCGTGTTACCGACACTTTTGTTTTGTAATCAAGGCAATCTATGTCGTGTGATTTTAGGATTAGGTCAATTGGACTTTCCCAATTCCCAGTATCAATTTACGCGTTATATTTGATGATAATTCATTTTATTTCTTTAGTCACACACCTGATTACTTCTAACTTCTGTAATTAATAACAAAAATAATAATAATAATAATAATTTCGGCCGTAGATCGACGGTAATTGAATGCACGGGTAGGGTTACACAAATACTATCCTACAACTGGGAGGTTGTTGTATAACCATCTTAAAATTGTCGTGTTATTACCCAAAATTGTCGAGCTATTTTACAAGTTATTGATATTGAGTGCTATTTTACAAGTTATTAAGTTATTTTACAAAGTTATTGAGTTTAAGAATTATTCCTTTATGATCAATAACTTAGTAATATAGCTTGACAATTTCGTTAATAAAACTCAATAATTTTTTAACAAAACTCGACAATATTGAAAATGTTATATATACAACCAGTTGGATAATCAATTAACTGAATCTATCACTTGCACATGGAATAGAATATAAAAAATGATAACTATTGACCGAAATGGGAGGAGATATGAAATATTATTATTCACAAATTCTCATTGAAAACGGGGACTATCTGTCATAAGCCCTCACTTGCCCTCCCACTTGCATATTGTAAAAGCGGCTATCTGTCTTCATCTTGTGACGTATAGTGCGCGTCTTTAGTGAGACGAGCTGATTATTATTTTATTAAAAAAACCCATTAAGCGGGGTGTCCAAAACTCCAAAAGCCAAAGGCAAGTAGGCAACAACAGACCAGCTTGAATGGGAATGTTAACTCTAATCATGTGAATTTCAAGTTATTTAATTTTCACGAGTAATGCGGTGGGAATAGTGATTTGGGTACCACTATGTCTGGTCACATGTCTCTTCTTTTCATGAGAAGAGGACTATTTTCGTCTGAAAAATAAGACGGGATTATGTTACCATTTTTTGATAAAATGTAACCACAATTTATATAACTTGTTTTCAATAATGATTACATCTAATTGTAAAGTAGTTATAAAATCTCATCTTATTGTTTCAGATAAAAATAGTCCGTCTGAAGCAAGACCAACTGATCAATCAAACCCTTAAACCAATACATATTGTGTTGCAACAATTAAGCAATGGAGTAACTTTTTTAGTGAATGATTTCTGTGTTTTCTAGCATGTCGATCCAATACATTTTAATGGTTATATACAGGCCTAATCAAATTGACCGACCCGAATTATTCGACCTGTACCCTACCCGACACCTTGACTGAGTACCTCGGTATGATTCGTAATTCGAATTGACCCATCCCAAATGTTTATTGTTTCAAACATCACTATTATCCATAAAGAATTTTTAACGCGACCAGGCAACCCGTTTGCGAAGCCTGGTTTATATACTTCGTATAAGACGGTCAACTAGGTAATTGGAACAAAAGCATAATACCTAGAGCTTAACAAAGAGCTTGAACCACTTGTTTAAAGAGCCGTTATTTAACTTGTTTTAGTTTTAAATAAGAATATGCTCGTTTTAAGAAAGATCAACGTGTATATCAGAATGGATGAATTTTCTCATAGTTTATAACTTGATTCTAAGGTAAAAAAAATGTTGTTATTAATCTTTTTTTGGATAGTAATGTTTATATAATCATCTATAAACTATACAAGTGATATGATAACTTCACCCGTCTTAAGGGAGACTTACCGACAAAGCAAAGACTCTACCTAGGTCCTAGGATGGCGATAAACGCATTCTTTATGAACAGTTTCCTCCAACCTCTACATGCAATTTTACAATAGCATCTTATTGACGAATTTTCATGAATATTGCAGATTTAATGCAAGAGGTTTTCTAAAAAGGTTTAGAGGGAAGAACATAATGTTTGTCGGCGATTCTCTAAGTCTAAATCAATGGCAATCACTTACTTGTATGTTGCATTCTGCTGTACCGAATGCTTCCTATAATCTATCACGGCAAGGCGACATCTCCACATTCTCCTTTCCGGTAAGACAATCGTCAGCTCAGAGGCTGATACTGCGATTAGTACTGAAATCGGGATTTAATACCTAGTTAGACCTCACTAAATCTAGTAGACCCGAGTAACGCTGACTCGAATTGACCAAAACATAACTGGAAAGTCAGATTAACCCGGTTGACCCTACCCGCCCCAAGCTTTAATGGCCTCAAATCAACTCACACTCGTAAAGACCCTGTAATACCACACCCTAATCATACCAAAGGCGAATTGATCCTGCCTGTACTTAGCCAGAATGACTTGTTTGTCATATAGTTTAACTTTGATGGAGTAGTACTTATTACTTCAGAACATTAGTTTCCGCTTTCCATTGATTAGGGTAAATATCTTCATTTCTTGACACAGGATTATGAACTAAATATCATGCTTGACAGAAGCCTGTATATAGTTGACCTTGTAAGGGAAAGAATCGGAAGAGTCTTAAAGTTGGATTCCATTAGCGGAGGAAGATTATGGAACTATATGGATGTGCTTATATTCAATACTTGGCATTGGTGGAGTCGTCGTGGTCCAACCCAACCGTAAGTCCTCTAGCCCATCCTCTTCATAGTTACGAGTCATTGCTTGGTCTGTGAGTAAACGGCGTTTTTCAATGTGCAGATGGGACTACATTAGGATTGGAAATGAAACTGTCAAAGATATGGATCGCATGGCTGCTTTCGAAGCAGCACTCAACACTTGGGGTCAATGGGTAGACGCCACCATCGATCCTGCAAGAACAAAGGTGTTCTTTCAAGGAATTTCACCGTCTCATTACAAGTAAGCAATCTAGAATCGTCGTACACAATTTTCGTCTAATCGTATTATTTTTCTATGATACTGTTGGCTAATACAGTACATTAACAATTGTGAACCAGTGGAAGCGACTGGGAAGAACCGACCTCCATAAACTGCTTAAGGCAAACCCGGCCAGTGAACGGCTACGCTTATCCCGGTGGCATACCAGAAGCTGTGTCGGTATTGAAACGCACCCTTAGCAAAATTAAGAAACCAGTAACTTTGCTAGATATAACTCTACTTTCATTATTGAGGAAAGACGGACACCCTTCTATTTACGGGTTATTTTCGATGGATTGCAGTCATTGGTGTCTTCCCGGTGTTCCTGACATTTGGAACCAAATTCTTTACAATTACTTTCTTTAACACAATCATTTTATTTATATCTTTATTATATCCATTTAATTCAAATTTATGTTTACACAAAATTACATCTACTAATGTAGTTTTTTTTGACATTATTATTATTCTCAGATAATATTATTTTTGGTTAGGCCGCCTCAGGGTCCATATTTATGTTTATAATAAATAAAATTTTGAAACGTTGATACTTTGTTTTTGGTACATTTAACAGAACATTGATAGCTTGTTGCTTTATGTGATGGCTCCTTCAGTTTTAAGTGGAGCCAATTATGAAATATCATGTGCATATATATATTGTCACAAATTTTCGTTTGTGACGGGGCGGCCCGAGCATGAATTCTCGTTTCTATATTGTACTACCAGTATGTCCATTATCAATCCAAAAAAAGAATAGTGTAATATAAACCCGAGCATGAATTCTCTCCATTTGGAAATAAATTCACACATGATAAAGCTACATGTGAGTGTTCCGCATTTGAAAAACAGTGAAATAGTCTAATATAGTTTACTCCGCCAAGGAGAAACTCCACCACTGTCATGGGCGTAATTCATGCCCATGTGCGAATTTAACAACAATATAGACTTCGACTCATCAAAATGCCCAAAATGGCAATTTTCGACTTGATCAATTATAACTAAATCGAAATCAATCAAACTCAAGCTACTCACTCTTCAAAATTACTACTTGATTCCGACACACCGATCTAAGTAAGCCATTTGGTAGATCAATGTAAATCCTATCCTTCATTCCATATCTCGGATTCTCGTCTTCCGTTCCATTGTTTTCTGCTTGTGACACGCCATTAGTTTGATATACATTATTATCACTTCTATTATTTGAGAGAGAATCACTTACATGATAAAGACGATTAGATATACACGAGATACAAAAGTGTGACAAATGATTATTTCAGCTCATATGCATATAGAAACCATAAATAGTGTAGCAAACTCTCATTTCAGATGGGATTTTTCCGCCTGAAATTAAGATGACGAAAATGTCGTCATTTGTAATAAAACGTAAGAAAATGGTAAACAAATTATTAAGAAAATGTAGGGGATCATTTGTGAACAATAATCTCATTGGATGATAAAATTAATCATAGATTACCATCCTAATATAGAAAGGTAAACAAATGTATGAGACACCCTAAAATGAAAATGATAAACAAATGACCGGAACAGAAGGAGTAACATTTTATCATAACTAGACCACATTTTTCCGTCTTAATTTTAAACAAAAAAATCCGTTTTAAGGGAGACTAATTTTGGATTTCCACTTTACAATGATAAATATGTGACTTGCCTTATGGGCTACACCAAGAGGCTACACATTCTTCTTTGAGTAAATGAGATTGTTACAATTGGCCCACAAAATTGTCTTGCGGGTTTTATAAGTTTGTCAACTCTTTGCTTACTCAAGTGCATGTATAACAAGTCTTCAACCCACTAGGCCACTAGTGTGCCACTTTCTATTTAAGGAAATTTCTTGTGGCACTTGATACTTCGGATTCAGATAATTTAGGACGGTGATAACGCCATTACCTATTTTGTTAATGACACTCAATTACAAGTCAATTATATGAACATCTGACTATTTAGTATTCACCCTTTCACAATTTCAGTGACATTAACAAAAATAGTAGTCACGTTATCATTACCCTTAATTTATGGAATTAGGTTATTAGGTGTTAATATAGTAGTTGAGACGGAGGTGACGTGATATTAGGGTCGTAAATTTAAGTTGTTCTTTTGTGGTTTTTCCGACGCGAGGAATAAAATGTATGTTAAAAGGAATATGCAACCATTCCTATAAACAAGGAAAAAAATATAGCCCTTTTTATTACCAAACGGATAATAAAAACATGTAGATCCCATATGTCGCAAACTCATGGTTATCATAATATCGTAGTGTATTCAACGAATTAACCAACGTGTTTATTGATAGTCGTAAGAAGCAATAATAATTATACTTATTGGTCATTATATTTAGAGGTGTGATTAAATGCAGATTACAGCCGGACATAGGCTGGGCTAGCATGATTTTTTTGGCTCGGCATGCGGGTTAGCTGGTTTTGGGCGGGTTCTTGGGCCGGGGCTTTGTAAATTTTGGAAAATACATTATTCAAGTCCGCTTTGTTTATGGGCTGGTCGGGCCGGGTCGGGCCTGATTGGTCGTCGCGATCCATGACCAGCACTAATTATATTCTTTATGTGTGAAATTTTACAAAATCAATAATTTTTGTTATCATTGTAACAAATCAAGGGTGCATTAGTCGAAAAATAAATAATGTCTTAGTTGTATACCATTAAGTAAAAAGATCCACTTAAAAAGTATAAATGTACATAATGATTTTTTCCAATTATTTATTTAATAACAAAAGCTTTATTTTATATTCTAGACCAAAAACAAGAAAACAAAATACGTTGTACTTGGTTGTTTACTTGTATATATATATGTAGATTATAGTTCAATTTTCTTTGTCTTTTTTCATTTCACCTTCACTTTATTATTAAGCCATATATATTCAATCTTCTCTAAAATTCTATGGGTTACAATATAGTTTTAGCTATAGTAATTATACTTGTATATCAATGCAATGCAAAATTACACCATAATAATAATAGTAAAACAATAAAGGGTAAGCAATTAGATAGTAATTCTAGTTGTAATATTTTCGACGGAAGTTGGGTGTACGACGACGATTATAGTCCAATATATGACGCTTCTGCATGCCCTTTCATTAGCGATGAATTCGATTGCCAAAAGAATGGTCGACCCGATCAAGCCTACCTTAAGTATAAATGGAAGCCTACTAATTGTCCTTTGCCAAGGTAATGTAACATAGTTCTTACCTCTCAATTCAACTAATAATGCATAACTGAGTAATCAAGGTTTTGAAGTTTTTTCGATTGTAAATTTATAAGATAATTGACTACTTTAGTTGGTAAAGTTAATGAATTATAAGACTCGACATGACTTCAAATCCTAGTGTCGAAATTGACCTTATGAAAATATGTTTAGACTAAAAAATTTCTCATAGTAATCAAACGAGCGGTTTTCTAACATGTGCCCTAAGAACACACGTTATAATAAGATTAATTACGGAAGATTTACTAATATTCTCATTAGTTAGGGTAAAAGTAACTTTATACTTGGTATTTTTTATGAGAATATCTTGTAAATATTTCAATAATAAGTTTCTTAATGTGTGCTCTTAGGACAAGGAAAATAAATTGAGAAATACTCTTTTATAATTATCTTAGTATGGAAAATAATGAACTATTTTTAGTTAAGATTATTTACAAAATATGTTTGTTAGTTCAATAGGCAAGTCTCTTATAGAGAGGACACTCGTGAATAAAGTTTGTTGTACTCTCTTATGTTGATGGAGAGTGGATGTTTTTGTTTGGTATAGTCACAAATATCTATTCGACATGCCCATTTTATAATATAAGTCGTTTTAGTATATTGCACATGAATGAAGAACACTTTGAAAAAAAGTTAAAATATTAGTTATGTACGATTATTGACCTTTGGAAATAGGAAAGAATTTTTTTTACCAATCAAATGAATAAGAATGCCTAATTGTCATATATATAATGATTGATATATAATGCATTTTCCATTATTTATTTTCTTCTCATAATACCTAGGGAAATGCAAAACCCCTAATAAAAAGAAATTTTTACTTTTCTCTAAACGTAGTTATATTATGGAACAGATGGAATATAAAATATTCAATTTTTCCTTGATTTTTTAATTAGGGGGTACTACCATCGCTATCCAAATTTAAAACCGTTACATATGTAAAAGCTACGGAATACCCTTTTAATTAGACTCTCCGTCCAACAAGTATCTTTTATAATGACCCTCACAAATACAGGATAATGAAATTCGGATGTACGTTACTTTACCCTTATGTTAGTGACAAAGAAAGGTCGTTTTCCGGTAAGGTTAAGTCGATCATAACTTTACGATATATGTGTAATGTACAGCTTCGACGGGAAAGATTTTCTAACAAGGTTTCGAGGGAAGAAGATAATGTTTGTCGGAGATTCTTTGAGTCTTGATCAATGGCAGTCATTAACATGTATGTTGCATGCAAGCGTACCTCAATCTGATTATACCTTCACTAACAAAGGAGGCATAGCTACATTTTTCATACAGGTAGCGCACATTTTATTATTCTGTGAGACGGTTTTATATTAATATTGTTAAAACGGTTTATTACCATACATGTTTAAATGAAAAATAAACAAAAAGGCTTTAATAATTATTTATCATCTAGTAATGCATAATACATAATACATGAATTACTATTAATTCAATTAAGTAGCTAGTGCTTGAAATTAAATTGATTTTATATTAATAATTAATAAATTTGATTTGGTTTATAGGGTTACAATATTTCAGTGATGCTATATCGCACGCCTTATTTAGTGGATGTAGTGTCAGATAAGATGGGGAGGATATTGAAGCTTGATTCTATTGAAGATGGCAATGCTTGGAAAGACATGGATGTGCTAATTTTTAATAGTTGGCATTGGTGGGTCCATGTCGGAAGTCAACAAAGCGGGTATATAATTTTTTCACAAATTCTTGTTTAAGACGATGACAATGTATCAGACCTGTCACAACTTACAAGTCGAATAGGTCATATTGACTAAAATATGACAACAATTTCATCATTTAATACGCGATGTATTTTTCACCTAACTGATATATATGTCGATGTTGTCAATGAATCAACTTAACCACAAGCTTAAATTGATCATAATTGAAGGCTTATGGCTTATGCACAATCTCTCGCACAAAACCTGTTGCTACCAGCCAAAAGCTTAAGCTAATGGATAAACACCACCCGCGAATGATTTTATACTCTAACAGACACGTTGCTAATTTCAATTACGATTACGATTTCAGATGGGACTACATACAAAAGGGAAAAAAGATATACAAGGATATGGATCGATTGAAAGCATTCAAATATGGGATGATAACATGGTCGAATTGGGTAAAGAATAACACAAACAGCCAGAAAACACAAGTCTTTTTTCAGAACATCTCCCCTACTCATTACAGGTAACTTAGCTTGTTCTTTAGCTATTCATTACTTAGATTTATCAATGTCATACTTAGATTTGGCTTATTTCTGTTGTATTTTAGTCTACTATTTGATGTGTGATTGAAATAGTCAGTCCAACTTATATCATGCATGTGAACTTCATAATAAGTAGATTGTAACTTAGCTGGTAAGGTACGTCAAAGAATCGTCTCAATCAAAAGTTTTAATAGATGATTAATACTGGTTATTTGTTTTATATCTTAATAATATATTTTGTGCACATAATTACTAAATGTTTATGTTTAAATGAGGATTTGTCGTCACAAAATTGCTAAATTTAGGAACGATTGTCTATTGGTATGACGGAAATAGTTTTGTTAATTAAAATCTTTCATGATTAACCACGATTCGACCAAGGCTGAAGATTATGTCCTATTACTTTTGGTAATTAACTTACTAATTAAGGACAATGCTAGGACGCCACTAGTATATGTAGTTACGGAGTATTATTTACTTGCACATGCAGTTGCACTACCTCGTTAAAAAAAATGAGTTTCAGTATCACCGCTATGTTCTCTAATTTGTTTTCAATTTAAAACAACGTTTTATCTATCAACTTACCTCTTTTATTTCCGGCCTTATATATAATCTAATAACTATAAATGACATTAACATCCGGATTATATATTTCAGAGCAAATGAATGGAACATTTCATCAGGGACTTGCAAAGGAGAGACAACACCCATATCCGGATCCATATACCCGGCCGGGTTACCCGCACCAACACAAGTAGTTTATCAAGTAATGCGTGGATTGTCGTCATCAAAGGTTACATTATTAGACATCACCTCATTATCCCAACTAAGAAAAGACGGGCACCCGTCTATATACGGGCCAGACGGTGATCATGGTAATGATTGTTCTCATTGGTGTCTTCCTGGTGTTCCTGATTCTTGGAATCAACTCTTATATGTGCTTCTTACTCAATCTCACGATAGGCACCACGTTATTAGTAACTAATTCGTGAACTGAGATCACGTCACTAAGTGATACAGAGTCTCAATGGTAATGTCCCACATCTATCATGTATTATGTGATCGACTAGTATAAAGCATATAATGAGGTTAATACAGAACTTGATACCAATTGGTGATGCCCTATCGACGATAGGCTATTATTTATCACATTTTTTAAAGGATAGTACACATTTACACGTCCTTTTCGATCTATAATTTATATGTGAATCATATTTGAAATTGTGCTCTTTCAATTCCATGCTTTTGGTATAAATGTATAAGCAATAATCATTTTATAACAAAAATAATAATAATAAATCTCCCTTAAGATGGATATATCCGTTTTTAAGTTAAAACGGGTCAAGTAATTGGCCACTTGCATGCATAGGACATATTTTTTTGCTATTATCAATGCATTATGCTTTGTCTTATATGTGCAAATGGTATGTTATTTGACTCGTCTTAAGGTTAAGACGGATACCTCCGTATTAAACGAAAATATTTTAAAAAAAAATTATTGCACAAAGTAGAGTGACAAACAGGAATACATGATGAGTCGATAATGTTAACAACAATTTTTCGACTTTGTATTATTTGCACATGTAATCAATGGTTGATATTAAATTAATTGAATTAAATTAGATAAAAGCTGTGGCGTGCAAAGATATAGTCGTGGCCCGTGGGCTCGTGGCTGAGTGCGTAGCGGGCCTGCACTTATTGGAGTATCTGTATCACTATACCCACTAAATAATACTCGTAGGTAAGATCGTTGTACACCGTATAAAATATAAATGTACATTTGTTTTATTTTATTTTTGTGAAGAAATGTGTAATCGTCTTATTGTGAGTAAGCAACCATTTATGGACTAATTTGTAATTAAAAAATTGATCTCTGTTAGAGATATTACTGCATATTATAATATACCGTGATCAGAATAATATTAGTATTATTGAAGCTATATTATCTGATTAATATTTCAATTTTCAGTTTATTCACTATGCTAAAATAACTAGTTTCTTTATTCACTCAAACAATTTTCTCATTTGACTTTGGACAGTTTTCACGTGATTACTTTGACTCGATTTTCTCCATTTATATACCGTTTGTTTCGGGTTGAAAAAAAATGTGACCAATTTTTATAATGGAGGTATGCATTTCAACTTATCAAAAATTTTAGACTATGAACGTAAATTTTAAACGAAGAAGATTAGTTTAAAATGTAAAAGATAAGTCAATATAAAGTGAATACTCACAGGGGTGTGGTGACTGACTGACTGTAGTTTAGTGGTATAACTTAAGTGCAATTCCCAAAATTCTCAAGTTCAAGCCTCAGGCTAACCAAAGTCACTAGCGTGACCCAAACTGTAATCTGATTCGAACCGGATCTAACCTAGATGTGTAACCAAAGTCTCTAGCGTGAGCCAAAGCGTAATCTGATCCGAACCGGGTCCAACCTAGATGCGTAACAAAAGTCTCTAGCGTGAGCCAAACCGTAATCCGACCCGAACCGGATCCAACCTAGATGCGTAACCAAAGTCTCTAGCGTGAGCCAAATCGTAATTTGATCCGAACCGGATCCAACCTAGATGCGTAACTAAAGTCTCTAGCGTGAGCCAAACCGTAATCTGATCCGAACCGGGTCCAACCTAGATGCGTAACAAAAGTCTCTAGCGTGAGCCAAACCGTAATCCGATCCGAACCGGATCCAACCTAGATGCGTAACCAAAGTCTCTAGCGTGAGCCAAATCGTAATTTGATCCGAACCGGATCCAACCTAGATACGTAAGTACGTAACTAAAGTCTCTAGCGTGAGCCAAACCGTAATCTGATCCGAATCGGATCCAACCTACATGAGTATACAAGCATGCAAATATGCAATTGCTAACTCATATGAGTGGGGACTCTATTCATGTGATACAGCTAATTATTTTGGACCGTTTTCGACATGCTAGCTTGGATTTATTATCCAATAACACGCAAATTGGACACTAACATGCAAGTGTTTAAATCTCTTAAACTTTTTGTAAAGTTAATTATTTGATTGAAGAACAATATATAACCGCAAATTCTTATTTTAGACGGACTATTTCCGTCAGAAAAATAAAACGGGATTATGTTGTCACTTTTTAATAAAATGTAAGCACAGCTTATATCAAACTGTTTTCAATAGTAGTTACATCGAACTGTAAAGTGGTTTCAAAATCTCGTATATTACTTCAGACCAAAATGATCCGTCTTAAGTAAGACCAACTGATAACTAATTACAATTAAAATGTATGATGTGATTATTGGCTAGTTAGTCAAATTCATCATGTGATACTTAATCACAGAGTAATATTTTTAAAAATAAGTATATACGGAGTATATGAAATGTATATTGTAAAAAAAGGTTTTTCAACAGATTTATAACTTTTGTCCAAAGAATCCTTTTGTTAAATCAAAATAAAACAAATATATAGAAATATGGTAAAAAGGTGTATGAGAATATGATAAATTACTCCGTATATGAATATGACATGTATGAAAACTATATATATGAAACATACCTGGATTTGGTGTATATATAATGAGATCTGATAGAACCTCCTGATTATCAGATCTGAATAATAGATGAATTCTCGTTTTAATTCGATTAGAGTTTCGTGCTGATAACGTGTTATAATATGTAGGAAATATAATGGTAAAAAGGTGTGTTTTTCTCATTAACATACAAGAGTATATATACATGAATATGTAGGTGTTATACAATAGGAATGTAAAGAGTTGAGTTTAGAATATTCCTACATTATGGACATCCATAATAATATATTTCATAACAATGCTTAGGTTGATTGATAATTCCGACAAGTCAACAAACGGGTTTTATCCGAATATCCGTGAAATGGAGGAAATACGTTTTATAAATTATCCCTAAATTCTTGTATGCATAGGATGTAAGTCAATGACCCACAAATTGACTTTTGTGTTAGCTTAAAGCATAAATGATTAAGATTAAGCAGTTATTGTGTAAGACCGTCTCATATATCAAGACAATTTCATCATACAAAAAGATAGCTTATTTATTAATAATAGGAAATTTTTTATTTTGGTGCTCCATCCAAGGTTTGCGCTAATTTCACTTTAGTGCCCTGAGGTTTAAATAATTTCACCTTGATGACTTCAAATTTGAATTATTTTCATTTTGGTGACACGAGCTTTAAATAAAATCTCATTTTGATGATCTAAAACATACATTTGTCAATTTTTATCTTAATCAATTACATTTTTAACATAATAAAGTGCAAAATAGTATAGTAAATTACACAATAATTAAAATAACAATATAATTATTGCGAAAAAGTTTGCTTTTAATTTATTATGTTCAATATATATATTATTATGCAAAACTCGGGGCACCAAAGTGAAAATAACTCTTAACAATAAATGAAGAACCTTTTTATAATAGTGGGCAGTCTCACGGTATGAGACTGTCTTATCAATTAGTCTCCTGCAAAACGGGTATATCCGTTGTATGAATGAAACGGGTCAAGTAGTTATCATATATTAATATATGGTAGAGTATAATAATAATAATTTAAATATAGAAGAGGAACTCGAGAATTGATCGATATTGGTTAATTTACCACATGACCCTGATATTAGTTAATTTAATTCATTTTGTAGGTACTACAATTTAATTTGTAGGATTAAATTATTAATCATTATGTAACCTAGTATGATCTTGTTGTTGTCATATTTGGATTCTCTATGAAAATATATTTGCATTCTGAATTTACTTCATGATATTGTTATTGATTAATTTTGCTCAATTTGTAGCCGCTACCATTTAATTTGTATAAGTTACTCAATTTGTAACCTAGTATGGTCAGAATGTGACCACATATATGGTATATGTAGCTCAGTATCCTTTATTTAAAAGTAATCAATATGTAACCGAATATGATCTTGTTGTGGCCATATAATTGCATTCTGTATGAAAATATATTTGCATTCAGAATTTACTTCATGATACTTATTGATTACTTTTGTTCAGTTTGTAGCCGCTACCATTTAATTTGTAGGAGTTATTGGTTACTCATTTTGGAACTTAGTATGGTATATATGGTATATGTTGCTCAAATGCTCAGTATCCTTTCGTTAAAAGTAAGTATTTTTCCAGTTGTTTGTGACCAGTATAATGGGCTTAGTGGCCATATAGTAGCTGTTAACATATTATATCATTTTTTTGCATGTGTAATCAATCTTTGACAATGTGGTTTCAATTTCGTAGCCACGTGTGGCGAATTGGACGAGGACAAAGCGAGATTTGGAGATTGTGCCAAGGCTACATGAGATTAGGACTAAAGAACTGGAAAACCAACATGCAAATGTCATCCCGATTGTTGAAAAAGGAAAAGGTATTGAGGAAGTTGATCGAAGGAGAGTTCACACAAGCAAGAGCGTGTATGCTAGGAGGTGCACAAGGCTAGCAACAAAGGAAGGATTTGAAGGGGTTGGTGATAAGGAAGCCAGAGGAACGACAAAGAAATATAATGGTGTAGCACTAGACATTTTCGAGAAATAATGATATTTTTATGTGGATTTGGTAGTAGAACTAAATATAACTACCTTTTTTTCTAGTTTTAGCTGCTTAGTTGTTCACTATTTTGCAGTTAATTAATTTGTGAACGACTTCGTATTGAACGGTCTTGTTTTGGTCGTATTTTAGTTCTGGTTCAATTTAGTGAACAACTTTTGGTTAGAAGACAATTTACGCCTTGTCAATTTTCTTAATGAAGATATTTCGTGACCAAATATCGATAGTTTGTAGCTACTAATAAGTTTACAGTATCATAAACTTTTTTGGCCTAAGAATTTTAATTTCGTGACCAAATTTCTGCAACATGTATACCTTGGTAAATTAACTTTATTTTGTGTATAATATGTATAGTATAGTTAAAAAAGTGTGACCATAAATTTTAAGTAAGTGATCAGAAAGCATTAATGATGTGACCATAAATTATGTATCTATATTTTCTAGTAAAGAGTAGACGAAAGGAAACTATATTATGTACAATATACTTGTAAAAGTGTGACCATAAATTTGAAGTAAGTGACATAAAAGCATTAATAGTGCTCACTTGTTTACGTAATGGATATTTGTATGTTTACGTCAATAGTGTACGACAAGGTTTGAAATTGACCCAAATAACTGGAAAGTGGACAATAATTAAGTAATCGTAAAGTACACATTCCATAATAACTAGTAGCCTTAAAAAATCAAGTTCAACAAAAAAATCCGCTTGCGTTTCAAAAATCAAGTTCAACGAAATTGGTATCCCGTCAGAATTCAACGATCAAGCGTTTGCATGATCCCCTGACACGAACAAACAAAATATCTCTCATACTCAATATCCTTTTCAATACGACGAGCGCCGTTTCTAGTACCAAATCCCATTGCTTGAGCGTGTCTATTGTACACCTTGAGTAGCTATTTCCACTTTGTAACTTTCAACCCGACGAGAGAGCGCAGCCAGTAATATCAAATTCTAATTAATTAAAAAAAAACATCAGCATCGTGTGCCGAATTATATCATCGATTTATATCATATATGTGTAGGATGAGGGAAGAAATCATATGTGATGAATTATTGTTCAAGAAAATGTTTTTTTACCTTCTTTAAGAGAATGAATTGATCCATCATTCAAAATAATGGAGCCAACATCTTAATTATCTCCGACATGCCTTCGACGTGATCATCATCTTTATCTAAAGATATCGCTGGAATACCGTCATCATCGTCTTCCACACAAATGCCATGGTTGATCGTCTTACTCATACTCGCAGGAAGAAATTGATGAAAATTATTGATTGGTAGAGGTAGGAGATGATGATTACTAATTGATATCAATAGAGTATTTTCTAACGTGGGAAGGTAATAAAAAAATAACTGTAATTTAGGTAAGTGTAAAATTTGGAGGCTGATTTTGTGGAACTGATTATTTTAAACATAATGACTAATTAATAATCAACCCATTTTAGATGCTATTTGGATTAAATAACCAATATCCAAGCCCGTTTCATTATTATCGTATTTACAACCGTTATAAACAAGAATTTGTGCTGTCCTATATTATATGATGAGATGGACACTAAGAAAGTAAAGAAAGACTTAATTCACATCACCAAAAACAATTTTGGCTTCATTCTCTGAACAAACAGATTTTGGTATTAGAGTTTTTTTTAATTAGGAAGTTAATAGAAATTTGTGTATAGAGTTAATTTACGGAAAACATACATTTGCAATTTTTTGCAATAAACGTTTAGAAAATGATGACAACGATAAAAAGTTAAAATAGGGAAAATGTATAAGTTGGCAAACTCTTTTTATCCCAAAATAAACAATTATTTCAAAATACAGGGAATATATATATATATATTAATATATATGAAGTATTTGAGTATAATAATCCTTCAATAAGGTTGAAAATGTAGTACTCCTTAAAAGGAAAGAGTTAAGTTTATTATTTAAAACTACGGAATATCAATTATACGTAAATTCACTAACTAGTACTCCTTGCATGATTTTTGTATACGGTATAATGTATTGGAAATATTACCTGAGTCAAGACGAGTTTCCATCTTGCTAGACTTTCCTAGATACTACACTTCCTTATTAGGTTTCTTATATTATATTATAAAAACTAGAACTTTTGTATTAGTATAAATAGACATCTTGTATCTCATTATTAGTATGCAATTTTTCAATGAAACTTATTTGTCCTATATAATGTTCTTATAGTTTCTTTATATTTATCTAAGTGTAAATAATACGTAGTAATACATCGTACAACGACTATCTTTTATAAAATTTGTATTTTATATATAACATTGACTAAAATACCTTTTACAAAAAATAAGAATCACAAAATATGTGGGGGATTTTAGACTACCTATAGTTACACATGCATGCAAATATGCAATGTATTCAAAACTCAAATACGGAGTAAATACTAAGATGCTATTGGTTGTTAATTGCTTAGAGCATTATTATTCTTGGAAATTATTATTCTTGAAAATTATTATTCTTGGAAATACTAGGATGCTACTTGACTACTTGATTGTGTGTTGTTTTTTTGTCTTCTCAAAAGACAATTTGACTTCTAGTTCAAGTAAAACAAAATTTGAAAAAATTAAAGGATTTGAATAGACAAGGTATTTTATGAGACGGTATTATAATAAAGTTTATTGTAAATTTATTTTATTACAATTTAAAACTATAAAAAAAATTTATCACAGTATAAGATTACTTTATAATAAGTGACTGCGTTTGATATAAAAACTTTTAATTTATGGTAAAAAAAGATACGTTGTCATTAAACATATAAGTTTCTTTCAGTTACAATCAATAATAAAAGGGATATACAAGCAAATGAAGTATGTAAAAAGTAATTTTTAAATTTACTCAACGATAAAATCCGATTGCACTTTTTTTAATGTTAGAGAATATTACGGTATATGACTAATATACCGTAATCATAATAATATTATTATGATATGAATAATATCTAGAGTTGCCTAGTTTGGTAGATTCTAGGTCTAGGTTTAGGTAATGTCGAATACTATATAAAGTATCTCGCGTTGTAATTGTAAACGACGAACGAATATCAATAACAATTATCTTTATGAATTCCTTCCCTCTCGATTTCTAATATGGTATCAGAGTCTCTCGCTTTTGAGGCCTAAATTTACAAGCTTCCGCTGCCTGCCGGTGGGTACGATAAATAATAGACCTACCGGCGGGATTTGATCAACAATATTTTACATTCACGAAAAAAAAAATATTCAATTCTAATTGTTTTTTTTCGGTAGCATAGTATAGTGTTCCTGTTTTCTCGTGAGTAAGTGGAGTTGAACAAATGTGGTACTTGGGATGATGAAGCCTTTTCCAGTAACGCAATGCGTGCTTCTCAATTCTCATGTCTCGTTTTCAACGACTTGTGCCACTTTATTTGCAATGTTGTGATATCAACTTGTTGCGAACACCGAATTTGGCGTTCTTGACAACTATCGGAAATTAACGAATGTTTCCCGTTAATTAAATTTTTCAAGTTCGAAAAACAATGACGGTTTTGATAATTATCGATCGATGAGTTTGTCGGGTTCCGAAAAAGGAGTTTTCGTCCGACGAATTTGTTTTATTACTGGCGAGTTATCACGCAATCAAATCGACTGGCGAGTTCTCACGCAATCGAATCGACTGGCGAGTTTTCACGCAATCAAATCGACTATTCGACTGGCGACTAGTTACACAAGATTTTTCCCTCTTGTTTTGCAAACCCATGGAAATTTCGAAAAATTACCATGGGTTTGAGGGGGGATGTTAGAGAATATTACGGTATATGATGTCATATACCGTAATCAGAATAATATTATTATGATATGAATAATATTTAGAGTTGCCTAGTTTGGTAGATTCTAGGTCTAGGTTTAGGTAATGTCGAATACTATATAAAGTATCTCGCGTTGTAATTGTAAACGACGAACGAATATCAATAACAATTATCTTTATGAATTCCTTCCCTCTCGATTTCTAATATGGACAATATACCGTAATCATAATATTTAAGTTAAAAATTATAGTAAAATGATGTTATATAGTTTAACTCGATCGTATATACTATTAAAATTTAAAGAGACACCATGAAATATAATAGTTCGAATTGAAATTCAAATTACCATGTGATTGGTACAAGCGGTCAAATTCATGAATTAATGATTGATTTCCAATTTCCAAATACCTCCAAAATCCTTAATTAAGAAGACAATTTTACGAAAAAAACATAATTTAAATGGACCTTCATATATATAAACGTAAGCTATAATTTTAGGTGTATATATTTTTTAAGAAGTATAATAATTAGAGTAATTATTTAATATAAAATCTATTACTACTTTACACTACATATTAATATTATTTTTCATAAATAATAATGGCAAATTATTGTATAAAAAAAATTGCTCACAATATTTGGTTGCTTGTTATAATTTCATTATTAATATTGTTACTTAAATCAAATGGAGAAGAAAATCCAACAAATAGTTGTAATTTATTTGAAGGAAGTTGGGTTTATGATGATAATTATCCATTATATGATTCTTTTGTATGCATTTTTGAGAACACAATTTGATTGCAAAAAAAATGGAAGACCTGATAAAGATTATCTCAAGTATAGATGGCAACCTACTGGATGCAATCTCCCAAGGTATGTCTTCTTTTTTCGGGGATGTGATCGATTCAAGTCTTTAGATGGTACTCAATTTCAGTATCACCGTCTCACCTGATTAGCGACTTAGCGTCCAACCCATGGTCCGTTTTTACGTATTTTATTAAGGATGCATATTTTAAGATTGTTGTATTTTGAAATTTTTTGATCACATAGATGTACAAGTAAGTTTAATATATATAAGGCATAATAAGAATCTCACAAAATACGGGGATTTGACCCGTCGCAAGCTTATGACGGGTCGATCCGTCATAAGCAAGACTTATTGTTAAAATTTTATAGTTACTAAGATTCAATCAATCATTTTACACTATTCACCTAAACAACCCATTATTATTAGTAAATCGGTACTACTGAAAAAACTCCAATAGAAATGGTCGTCCAAGCTTTTATATAACTTATTTTCTTGTGTCTCATAACAAAAATATTTTAAATATTCTATAACACCAATAGAAAAGTACAAACAATTTATGCAAACAATATAAACAACTCCTATATAAATGAAAAATCTCAAAAATACCGTGCTATAGCACGGGATCTATACTAATTATTATTAGTAAATCGGTACTACTGAAAAAACTCATATAAGAACGTTGTATATATACACCAGGTTCGATGCGAAAGATTTTATGACAAGAGCAAGAGGAAAGAAGATATTGTTTGTAGGGGACTCACTAAGCATGAATCAATGGCAATCACTTACATGTATGCTTCATGCAGCTGTTCCTGACGCTAAATATATTTCTGTCCAGCAAAAGCCTATGTATTACTTCGAATTTCCTGTGAGTCACTCACGTTTATTATAAGATGGTACTTTGACCGTATTTTAGTACAGTATTAGTAGTAATATATTAGTCCGTATATATTATTTGTTTGGTTGAAATTATTATGTTCGGATTATTATTTTACTATTATTGTAAATGTTTTAGTATCAAATTATAACTTTTTAATATAATTGGAGTTCAAAGCTATAATTTCTTTATAGTTTGATCTCAACAAGTTAAACATAAAGACCCATGTGAAAAGAGTAGTATATTTTTTTAATAAATCTACAAAATTTTAATTAGAGGGCACATTTATTTGATGATATCCATTAATTAATTTGGATATCGTCATTTTGACATCCGGATATTAAGAAATAAGACATGACACCAAATTTTTATTAAATCATTCATAGGCCTCCAACTAAAAACTTTAGCTGATGGTTAAAGACTCATAAATAATTATTATACGAATAATTCATTTATCGAGCTTGAATTGATATCTAAATTAGTACTAATTTAGGGTCATTTGTGAATTACCCTAAATACGAGTAATTCTTCATTTTGTAATCTCAATAAGTAATTAAATGTTTGATGTTGCATGCAGGAATATGAACTCTCAATAACTATGCAATGGCATCAATTTCTAGTAGACATTGATGAGGAAAAAATAGGTCAAATTTTGAAGCTTAATTCTATAAAAGGTGGTAATGCATGGAAGGAATTTGACTTATTAGTCTTTGATAGTTGGCATTGGTGGTTTTACAAGCCTCCTAACCAACCGTATGTCCTCCATTTCAATTATTTTTTTAGCTAATATAAAACCGAGATTTTTTTAATAAGGCGATTTTATAAATCGTAACATAAAACCATCTTTATTTATTTATCAAAATAAGCATGTAATTGACCGATAACATATTTCATAACGGTAAATTAACAAGCGGTTTATAGTAATTTTTACAAGCGTAGTATATATTTTACGTAAATTTGCTTAAAACCGTTAATGTGAAATTTTTGTGTGCATTTTGCAGATGGGATTTTATACAATTTGGGGATAAAATTATAAAAAATATGGATCGAATACAAGCATTTCAAATTGCATTTCAAACATGGGCTAATTGGGTGGACTTGGAAGTGAATCATTCCAAAACCAAAGTGGTTTATCAAGGGATTTCAGCTTCACATTATTAGTAAGTTAATTAATTATTTTTCTTTAAGCTTAATTTAAATCATGATCTTAAGCTATCTAAACTCGACCTAATTTAAATCATGATCGTAAGTAGTATGGAGTACTTACCAATTTGGAACCAACTTATAGAAATGAAATGCATGGACGAATTGAAGTATGTTCTTAAGCTTTCTAAACTCGACCTAATTAAGAGACCCTAACGTGTAACCATCGAACTTGACATGGGCCAATCCAAGCTATCCCATACCCGATATGACCTACAAATTGCACGCCTGTGAATCTATATCAAATGAGCCGATCTAATTTGAACCGACTTGAATCATTAATAATCGTAATTCTCTGACCAAATTTACACAACCCTACCCAACCGAGGGACTATATCCGTATAATTTTTGTTAAGCTAGCTCATTTATAAAACCGTCTTAATTAAACTAATATTCAGATTATTTTCTCCTATTATTTATCCTCAAGTCATCCCGCTTTTGTTTTATTTCAACTACTTGACCCGTATTAAATAAGAATTTGTGATTATCTAGTGGGTCGGACTTTGGGAAGCCAAGAGCAAGAGGTTGTGGATCAGAGATCGAACCGGTGATGGGCTCAACTAGCCCAACAACAGCAGGCCCAGGAGAAAAGATAGTGAAGAATATAATGGCCCAAATGAAAAATCCTGCATTATTTCTAGACATCACATTGTTAACTCAATTAAGACCTGATGCACACCCAAAGTCATATGCTGACCCTCAACATCCTACACTTGGAGATTGTACTCATTGGTGTCTTGCTGGTGTTCCCGATACTTGGAATTTACTTATGTTAGCGTCTTTATAATTACAGAAAGTCTCGATTGTCATCGTCACAAGTGACCTTTCACAACCCCTGCCTCTCTCACTTGTTTTCCCATTTGCTCTCCCATTTGCAGCTTATGAGAGGTTACAATCTTGTAACGAAAATTGTCTATAACAAATGAGAACTTGCTCTATGACAGAAAGTCTCGCTTATTATTTACACAATTGACAATTCAAATCAATATTAATTCAACAGTTCTTCTGTCATGTATGTGTCCTAAGAATATAAGGGGTTGTTTGGTTACCCACTAATTAACATGGGAACTTAAATTCATGTGAATTATAAAATGGGCATATTGTTTGGTTACTCCAATTCACATGAATTGGAAGTTCCCATGAATTCCAATTCCTCCATAATGGAGGAAGTGGCTTACCTATGTCCCCCTAGATAAGTTGAAATACCTACATGAATTACACTTCCTCCATGGCAACCAAACACTATTTACTAATTCACATGAATTCTAAAATCATGTGTTTTATGACTTCCTAGGCAATACAAATTCCCACATGCAACCAAACGATCCCTAAGTGTACATGTTAAAAAGCTGTTGTGGGACGGATACAGGGTTGAAAAAAGGTTGATTTTTTGTTATAGGTTTCTTTAATTCATTGGCATTTAATATGTTCATTAGTGTAACACTCTAGATACTTCCTCCATTCCATTTTATTCTTTACGTTTGCTTTATACACGTACATCAATGCACGTTTTCGTTTGTTCATATCTTTAGTTACATATTATTAAAAAATATAAAAGTTTGATATTCATAATACACTCGGTAAGACGTATTAAACAAGATCTCGCATGACTATCTTTTATGTTATATATTAGAAGTTGTATTAAAGATTCTCCTCACTTGTGAATAGTGCCTAAAAAGCAAACGTAAATAATCAAATGGAACGGAGGAAGTATATAGAAGGGAGAATATTTCATATGATTGCGAAAAACTTTTATTGTGATTTAATTAGCCTTCGAGTTTATATGTTATACACTTATACACTTTGGTAACTTCTTGAGCATGGCAGTAATGCTAGTTTATATATTCCGAGTATAAATTTTAGTTTATTATCGTATTAGAGATACGTTTTATCTTTATTAGCTCGATAATCCTAAAATTTTTGAATTTTTTTTTTGACGTGAATTGAAATTCTTATGTTGGCTGCTAGCTAACTTTAGGGCTGAGCAAAAATATACGATACGATTTTAATATACGGATACGATACGGTATACGGTTTTAATTACACGGATTTCCGGGTACACGATACGAATTTTCGGGTATACGATACGGTTTTTAAAAAAACCGTACCGGGTCCGGGTCGGGGAAAATCAAAACCGGGTATACGGTTTTGACCCGGTTTAATTAAAAATAACCAAAAAAAAAGTTGTATTTAAAATTTTGTTTTCTATTTTGACTATATGGGTGAAATTTTGAGCACCAATCATTTTATGTGAAACTTGTAATATAGGCAACTCACTTTATCGGTGATAAATTTCTGTGTGAAGTTTTGCAAATTTGTATTTTGATATTTTACCTACTGACTTTGCAAGTAATTGTGTTTTATAATAATGATCATAATAGATTATATAAGCATCTTATTTATTGGTCGTTACTAATGTCGTGGACTCGAATTCCTGGTCTGAGCATTATCAATTAAACCGGATCCGGGTACACGGTTTTCGGGTACCCGGTTTAACCGGGTATACGAAAACCGGGTACCCGGTTAAACCGGGTCGGATCCGGGTATTAATTTTTGGCCTTCAAAAAACCGGGTACCCGATACGGTTATTAAAACCGTATCGGGTACCCGGTTTTGCTCACCCCTAGCTAACTTGCAATGGAATGTGGTAGTATAGTGATTTAAATTTTGGAATGCATGTGAGCAAAAGTTTGACTTTCAAGCACAAAGCGTGAATAATGTTTGTGGATAATTTAGACATTTTTTTTTATCACAAATTCTTATTTCAGACGGACTATTTCCGTCTGAAAAATAAGACGGGATTATGTTGCCACTTTTTGATAAAATGTAACCACAACTTACATCAACTTGTTTTCAATAGTGGTTACATCTAACTGTAAAGTGGTTACAAAATTCCGTCTTATTGCTTCAGACCAAAATGGTACGTCTGAAGCTGGTCCGTCTGAAGCAAGACCAACTGTTTTTTTATTGCATGTGCATCAATTATGGTTAACGTGAAACCGATTTGAATACAACTCACCACAAATTTGTAACGTAATTTTTACCAACAAAAAACATTGTACCTAAATTTCGACTGGTATGTCTTGTTTAAGACGAAAACTTTTCTTCTTAAGGTTAAGATAAAAAATTTGGTATTTTCTAAGCAGTAATATAAGTGGGATGATTTAACATGTATTTGATTTGTCTTAACCTTAAGAAAGATAAGATGGATAATGCACGTCTTAAATGAGAATTTGTGAATTTCGACCGAACACTTGATTTTTTTTTTGGATGTAAACCATTAAGTTTAGAATGAATTTGATGTAAACTATGAACACGGTAAAGCTCTCCCAGATGAATTTAAACATTATTGTATTTCCAATGCTTAAACTCGAAACCTTCGATTAAGGTAAAACAATTTCCTTATTAGTTAAGCAAATTAATGTAAACTATTTACAGGAATGAAGAGATTACGAAACAATTAGAATTCATGATCAACAAAATAATGAATGATATAACTTAATGTAGTACTCCATCCTACCTACGCTAGTTTTAATTAAAGCTTTTTAAATTAGTATTTACAGATCGTATTTGCTCACGAGATGAATGAAGAACATGGATACAATTATATACAAACTAATATTATTCATTTTCATATGTTAAAGACATTGACTTATCTTAAAATAATCACAAATAACTTATCGAGTATGGTACTATATATATATAACGTACGAGTATCAAACTTACGTCCAATTTTCATGTACATATATATATATATACAAAACAAAATATGTCAACTTATAATTATTGGATGATTTTTTCGTCGATTTGTATATTCTTTAATCTTAATAAATCGGAAGTAATTGCAAGTAATGTTACGAGTAATTGCAACATATTTGAAGGAAGTTGGGTTTATGATCGTCGTTACCCGCTATACAATTCCACGGCATGTTCATTTTCGAGACAACAATTTAATTGTCAAAAGAACGGTAGGCCTGATATCGACTACCTCAAATATCGATGGCAACCTACTGGATGCAATTTACCCAAGTAAGTTTCGTAAAAGGGGTCGTTTAATTCAACACAACACTCATACGAGAAAGTAATAAGTCATTCTATTTAAGACTTAAGACCGCGTACATTAAGTTTCGATTTTGTATAATTTTTGTTAATCAAACAACTTTGCTTTTTTACTTACTAATCTATGTATAAGACTAAATATAGATAGTGAGATCAATTAATTAAAAGGCAAATGTTTTCCATTAGAGTGTTACTTAGGCAGAAAAAATAAACCGCAAAATATGGATTTGTTAATCTTTTATTTTACTTCTTTTAGTCAATAGGGTATTACAATGTACAAGACAAAATACATACTCGTTCTACTGCTCAATAGATTATATATTTATCTTTGATTAAAACATTTCTATCAGAAAAAATTATATATATATATCTTTGATTAAAACATTTCTATCAGAAAAAATAAAACGTTAATATTATATTGAATAGGAGGCGGTATAAATGTAATATATTTTTTCGTATTATTGCAGGTTTAATGCAAAACTGTTCTTAAGGAAATATCGAGGAAAGAAAATATTATTTATAGGGGATTCTTTAGGGCTCAATCAATGGGAATCACTAATTTGCATGCTTCATGCTGGTGTTCCTACAGCAAAATACAACGTTATTAACCAAACCCCCAAGTTTTTCTTTGAGTTTCCTGTAAGTTAATACTATTTTTTTCTTGCATTTTGAATATCGCTTTATCTTTACGAGTAAGTCTCTTGTAAAACGGTTTTTAAATAATGTATTGTAAAACCATATGTCAAAAACCTTGTTGTCTTTATCATAGAAAATAGTGGTGTTTGGCGCAAGTTAGTTTAGTAGGGTTACTTAGATAAAATATCGCTTGGTTTTACGGTAATATTTGTGTAAAACGGTTTTATAAAAGAATAATTTCGTCTATTTTTAGAATCTGATCTTTTTTTCACCTTTCAAGCTCTATAAAAGCTAAACTTGGATGGTTTACTAGTCATTTCATATGATTTCGAGTTAATTTCAAGCCATTTGAAATCGAGTCAATAACAACTTAACAACATATTAGATTGAAGGCAAATTTATGTTTCGGACAGACTAATATTTTTTTTCTGAACAATAAGACAGGATTTTGCGACCATTTTATAGTCACATTTTTATTTCCAAAAGTAGTCATATATATTTGGCGGTAAAATGGTCTCAAAATTCCGTCTTATTGTTACAAACGAAAATGACCCTTCTGAAGGGAGAACAACTGTAGGTTAAATTCTGATAGTTTCACTCAACTTTTTTTGTTTTTTTTTTGTTCCAATAATAATAATAATATGCTTAATAATTTGACTATTTTATACTTATATATATACTTAATGTGTTAGGAATATCAAATTACAATAAGCATGGAATGGCAACAATATTTAGTAGACATAGATAAAGAAAGTGTAGGCAGAGTTTTGAAGTTGGATTCTATTAAAGCTGGTAACATTTGGAAGGATTATGATTTGTTGATCTTCAATAGTTGGAATTGGTGGGCTTATAAACATGCCAGACAACCGTAAGTTTTTTCTTATTTAATTTAAAAACATTATTGTTTAATGTTTTCAAATTTCATTTATGAATTACAAGAATTATAATTTTAAATAACTATCAATAATTTTCCGCGTGGATATTAAAGATAACGAGTAGGATGTAGATACGGAGTAATATAAGTATATAACTATAAATCTTAAGCAGATTTAAATCCATGACTGGTAAATGGGTAATTAACGAGTCTTTCGAAAGATTTGTTGGATGTTACAAATTTAATTTGGATGTTAAATTAAAATTTTGAGTAAAACTTGTTGTTGTGCGAAAGCGTGAATACCTCGTGTTGGGCCTCTGCTGCGTCAGTGTCCATGATCCATATTAGTATGATATTGTCCGCTTTGGGCCTAGCCCTCACGAATTTACTCTTAGACTCCTTTCCAAAAGGTCTCGTACTATTATATTTGTGGACACTTATAAAGATCTTATTTCATTTTTATTCTACCGATGTGGGACATGACACTACAAAAGAAAGCTCGTTTTGCGACGGAATAATCCGTCGCAAAACATGGTATTTCCGTCGTCAGGGACAGATTTGCGACGGATTGTTTCCGTCGCCCATTTTCGTCGCAAACAGTAGTTTTTGCGACGGATTAGGCCGTCGCAAATTATTTGCGACGGAATATTTGTCGCTAACATAAATAGCGACAGATTACATGTGGCAGTCAAGTCAAAGGAGTAGTCATTTTTTGCGACAGAAATTTCGTCGCAATCATTGACTGCTCCTTCGACTTGACTGCCACATGTACAGCCAAGTCAAAGAGGAAGTCAACATTTGCGACGGAATTTCCGTCGCAAAGATTAACTTCTTCTTTGACTTGGATGTAAGTCAGTCAATTTTTGCGACGGAAATTCCGTCGCAAAAACGCATGTATTTTTCAGGAAATGGTTGTTTCCTGCATCCCCTATACGCGTTAAAACGACAAAAAACCTGCAAATAAAAGAAGTTTTCCCGCAGTTACGAGTCCAACAAAGTTACTAATGTAACACAAAAACCATGCATGAACAAAATTTTGATTTTATATCATAAAAGTAAAGTCTTACAAATAAAAGGTTTTAAGTTCAAAATAATTAACTAATCACTCAACCACACGGAGTGAATGGAGGGAAATGGGTGAATGGGTGGGACCTAGCATGCATTATCGCCGCCATCATCATCAAAGTCGTCTCGACCCTGGTTAGAACCTCCAGTTCTACAGTTGTGAGTAGAACTTCTTGCAACCTGAGTCAAGTACTTTTCTATTGCTGCAATCCTTTGAGCTTGCTCGTCGTGCTCTTGCCTAATTGCCGCATTCTCCTTTGACAGCTTAGTAGCCAAACCTTGGGTGCACTGAGTCGAGGTTGAGGTAGCAACAGAGTGCCTATGATGCTCAAACAAATAATCCGCCGCTGGTCCCAATCCGTAGCATCTTCCTTTCTCGTCAAATCCAGTCTCCGACTCTCCTCATAATATATCTCATTATCGTCGATGTTTTCGATTCCTTGACTTTGAAGCGACGACTTCTTTGACATGATCTTATTCTGCATCACAAACAAGCTCATAATTAGTAATTGTCATTTAAATTAAATAGTTAATGTAATTAAATATATAAATGACAAACATAAATGACTTAACAAAAAAATGCACAACTTACAAAGAGTTCAGCTGGTGTTTTTTCTCAAGGTGCTTTTTCTACCCATAATGTGAGTAGACAACGCCTTTCCCTTCTCTTCACATCCCGACCTACGATTAGCCGAGGCTGATTGAGATCTCGCAACGAAAGAAGGATCTTCGACATGCCTATTCTTAAACTTTCTAAATAAGTCCAAAGGAATCCACTTCGGCATGTGTTCCTCGTCTTTCTGCGAGGCTCGGTAGATCATATGACGTAAACGGGTCTTCATGGCGTATTCCCAACCTTTCCTTACCATATCTGTATGGCAAGGATCGAAAGAAACCCTTTGTTGTCATGATTAAAAACATAAAGTTAGGAAAATATTAAGTAAATAAACAAAAAAATAAAAATCAATAAAAAGATAAATTGAGAAAAACAAATTTAAATAGATATAATTATAATATTTTAAATAATTATACCTCAAACCAGTTCCAAGACGACCGCAAATTATTTGACGCCTCTTTCCAGTTTGGCGCATGCTCCTTGTACCCGCAAGGTATGGTCTCCGAAATCAGTTTAACCACATCTGAGTCACTGAACCAGGAATTAATTATCATAGTTAAATACATTATATATAAATATTATGATATTTTAAATAATCATAATTATAATTAAACAATTAAAGTAAAAGTGAACTAGTCTTACCATACACATGTTTCCTCATCTGGATCGAGGCGGACTCTGCGAGTAGTAGTATCCACCTGTGACGGTTGCACGTTCCCGCCATTAACTTGTTCATTCTCATCCTCCTGCGCTCTGTTTTCTACATTAGTACAACTACCTATTCTTCGTCGTCCGCCCGCCCGCCATGTAGAGAAAAACTAAACTATTCAAAGTTTTCATGAATTAACAAAGTTGTCACTTGGATGAGACATTATCTCGCTGACACGTAGATTTTCATGATGCCACCGCATCTCTGCCGCAGTTAGTTTTGTGGCATAAAGTTGTTGCAAACGCGGTCCTATTGGGAAATAAGTTAAAATATTTATCCCAACCCTTTTGCCATATGCATTCTTTTGTTTTTTATATCGATCTCTACCACATTTTCTACACTTATCGAGAAGACTATCATCATCCCAAAACAACATACATCCTATTTGACATGCATCTATCTTTTCATAAGGGAGTTGAAGAGCTTTAAGAATATTTTTGTTTTCATAGAAGTTACGCGTCATAACATGATAGCAACAACAACAACAACCAACCTCCAACAACATCAACAACATCACAACCAACCTCCAACAACAACAACAACATCAACAACAACAACAACTATCTATCTCTCCAACCTAAACCCATCTTTGAATCTTTCATACCATTAGTAAATACTAATAATTTAATTAATTGTTATGAGACGAAAATTCGGCAGCAGTTCCCTACAGTTCTCCAAATACACAATGTTGAATGACTTGTCACTCGACATATATATTCAGAGAACATTAAAGGAACTGTCAACCAAAATTAATCGTCAAATAACAATTAAAAAAATAATTAGTATTTACCACCTAAATGACATGAAAGATTCAAAGACAGTCCCAAAACAGGGACTATTCAAGAATTACACCTAATGTGTAATTCTTGAACGGGTACTAAGTCTATCATATATGAACAACATTTCCTTAATAATTGTGCCAAAAGTAAAGGTAGACAAATGACCGGGACGGAGGGAGTAATAATTATACTATATTAATAATTATAACAATTTAAAGGAGGGGGGAAAGATGGGGTGGCGGCGGCAAGGGGAGGGTAGGGCGGTGATGGCGCCGGCAGGGACGGGGTGGCGGCGGCAGGGCAGGGCGGCGCCGGCAGGGAGGGAAAGAGAAGAAAGAAGGGAAAGGGGGAAAGGAGGAAAGGGGAAGGGGGCGACGGGTCCGGCAAAGGGAGGGGGTGGGTGGCGCCGGCAAGGGGAGGGGGTAGGTGGCGCAGGCAAGGGGAGGGGGTGGTGGCGCCGGCAAGGCAAGGCAAGGCAAGGCTAGATCTGAAAAACCAATTTAAGAAAGAAGGAGAGAGAGAAAGAGGGGCATACCAATTGAAGGATCCGGTGGTGTAGGTGGTGGCTCCGGTGGTCTTGGGTTGGGTTGGCGCCGGTGGTCTAGGGGGTGGCTCCGGTGAGATGTCGAAAGGAAAAAATTTGGGGTTTTTGTAAAAGGAAACACGGGGAAAGAAAAAGTGGTTGTTCGGATATATCAATATATAATTTCCGTCGCAATTTAAATAAAAAAAGTCTTGTGACGGAATTTCCGTCGCACAAAAACTTGCCACCTGTCTTTTCCAGTTATGAGTTTTCAGTAAGTGATTTGAACTTGCGACGGAATATCCGTCGCAAATTCCGTCGCAAGTAAGTAATTTGCGACAGAAATTCCGTCGCAGAAGTTTCCGCCATGTAAAATTTCTAGGCGCCATGGCTTAAAACTCTGCTACGGAATGTTCGTCGCAACTCCGTCGCAGGTTTGGATTTCCGTCGCAGGATCCGTCGCAAAGGTTTTTTAGCTACAGACTTTATGTCTGTCGCAAATATTCCGTTGCTAATTATACCCTTTCTTGTAGTGTGAGTTTGCACCCTAACACTTGTCATGGAGCGAATCTGAATCCATGTCCAAATTGGAATGATCGGGATCATGGTGAATTGCCATTTCAAGGCCCATAACGGAGGTAGAAATGCAGTCTTGAAAATCCAAGCTGGTTTTAATTATGACTTAAGTTCAAATCCCGCTTGCATCAAAATCGCTCTTGTGACTTCCTTTAAACAAAAAGAAAATTCGATATATGCAGTAGAAAAATCCGTCTCTTTATTTTTTCACAAATTTTCATTGAATACGGGTTGAGTTGCCTCCCACTTGTCTATTTGTGAGAGGCAACTCAACCTGTTTTCATTGAAAACAGATATGCTCGTGTTCAATGAGATCAACGGTTTTATTTTATTTTTAATAGAGAAAGACAAATTTCTTAAATTCGGTGATATATATTTCATTAAAACCTTCACAAATACACATATTCTACTTTAGTTTTTGGGTGATTTATAATTAACCTATTTTGGTACTAATTACTCATATAGTCCATATTTATATTTATTTATAGATGGGATTTCATTCAATTGGAAAATAAGACAATAATAAAAGACATGGATAGAAATGAAGCATTCAAGATCGCATTTGGAACTTGGGCTAAATGGGTTGACTTGATGATTAATCCTACTAAAACCAAAGTGTTTTTCCAAGGATTCTCAGCTACACATTTTATGTAAGATTTTTCTCTAAATGTCATTTTCGTTTTTTTTTTTGGTAAACTTTTATAAATTTAACTTCCCATATATATTAGGTAATTGCTCTCCTTCATTTTTCAGGATAGATTTATTTCAAGCATTTAAAAGTGTTAAATGTAATCATTTGGCCTTTAAAAAAGCAATTAGTCTTAATTCAGATGGACCATTTTGGTCTGAAAGAATAAGACCAATCCCGTCTTATTTTCAGATGAAAATGGTCTATTTAAAATAAGAATTTGCGTTAGAAAAGATTATATTTAGATCAACCTAATGATCAAGTAGTACTCCTATATTTTATTGAGCAACTCTCCTATAAGAACAAAGAATATAAGATCATCCTATAACATAAGACATGCCCAAATAGAACATAGCTCACAATTAACATATAATTAAATTTTATATTTATCTTTTACTTTATAACCTCATACTAGTTTTAAACCCGTACAAAAATGCACGGATTGTATTGACATAATAGCAGACACTATCATTAAATATATGAGCTAAATAGTTTAGAATTTAAAAATGTGTACTCAATATGTTAAATATCCTACTGTTATTAAAAGCAAAACATTTCAAGCCATTTCCTTCACCCACATCATCATGCCAAGTTGTTTTTACAGTGGACCCCACATATACCCCACCATTAAATACATGAATTATTTGCAAAATGCATAACTTTAAATGGATTATTACTAATTTTTAGTAATCATATAACCATATTTGTTTTACACAATTTTTATACAATTATGTTTTATACGACAAAATTTTATTTTATACGACAGAAAATAAATTTAACAAAATTGAAAAAGAGACGTAAAGAGAAAAAATTAAATAAACCATCACAAAAAAGTGGTTGACACGTAATAATGCGATTGACACGTAATAACGCGAATGAAAAAAGGCATAATAATTATTAAATAAAGTCTCTCAAATTTATGAAGTGCAAATATCATTGAGACGTGGCTTGGAAAAGTAAATAAGGCAACGTAAATAATTTTATTTAAATTTTTGTATATTGACATGATAAATTAATGGTATATTTAAATTTTTGTATATTGACACAAATTCAAAAGTAACTTATATTCAACTACTCTTTTCGCTCAGGTCATTTATTTACCTTTAGTTTTAACACAGAGACGTAAAAAAGAGAAAGAGATCAGTCATTGGTAGATAAATGGATAAAAAATTACGTTTTCTCAAGAACTAACACTTATAAATACTTAATTGAAATATAATTTAGTAAACAAAAATCTTAATATCACGGGATATAAAACTTACATAATATAAATTTTTTTAATTTTTTTTTGGAGTTAACAGTGTTTATAAAAACATTCCCATGCACTGACAGCTATTATAAAATCATACCCGTGCAATTTTGCACGGGGTTAAAACTAGTTTCATTTATGGTACATACTTTTTATGAACCCGTAGTAGCGGGAGTAATTGGCGGGACTCTCATAAAATTAATGAAAAAAATACCCATTTGTCAAGATTACACATATATAGGTAACCATTTACATTAAAATTTCATTATAATATGTTTATTAGTGTATGTTTTAGGTCGGGCTCCTTGTTCCATGTTAGAAATACGTAGTACGGCGATCCAAAGCATGCTATTCAGCTAAAAGACTAAAAGTGTAGTTACATATATACTCTATAGTTTATATATAATATTAATCAGTTGAGTTTGTTGTAGTAACTTCAACTAAACATATTTGATTTTTTAAAATCTTCGATTTTGTCCTTCATTAAAATTTCTGGTTTATATATGCATTTTTAGATTTCTGGCGTCTTAAGATTAAAGAAACTTTTTATTATTTTATTTTGTAATTTAAGACTTTAAACTTGTTTTTATTTAGATTTGGGTGATTATTTGTAATATTTTAGCAAATTATCATTTTCATGTATGGTTTTGATTGTATGTAGTTCGATTAGTTGAAGAAAAAAAATGTAATTAAATAATGAAAGTAAGAGAGAGGGTAATTAAATATATAAGAAGAACATGGTGGGTCCTACTTAAAAAGAAAAAAAAATTAAAGCCTTATAAATCAAGGACCAATAAGAAATTAAGAAGCCAAGAAAAGACTTAGCTTTTATAATAAGTAGATGGTAAGATAATACTACATATTTAAATATGACAATTTTCAAAGTAACATATTATATATCAAAATAAACATTTTTTACAAGTATATTAGATAATTTAGTTTACTTATTGGGCTAGTCATATGTATAAAATAGTTCTACACAACAATTTATGATATTTGTGTTAGTAACTCAATTAGACTGTCCAATCTTACTTCTATTAAACCAAAAACATTTAAAGCAATCTTCTTATCCCACATCATTAAAAAAGTATGATATTTTACATTAGTGGTGGACCCTTTTGAGAAAAGAAAAATCAATTTAGTTCCCCACACTAAAGCTCTAACCGCAATTTGCAAATTTTGCCAATTTTTAAATTTACATTTCATACACATCTGTTATTTATTATTATTATATAAAAAGATATAATATAGTTTTATAAAAATAATTGTTGTAGGTGATTTGTATATATTTCTAGGCGATACGGTTGATTCTGAAATTTTTGTAATTGGCATCTTTCAATTAACTCTTTTAGCTAAATGCAGTTTACCAATAAAAATAAATTAATTTGTGAAATGGAAAGTCGTTTAATTCATTGCTCAATTAATTTATCTCCAATTACAATTTGGTTGGCAAATTTTACTGTTTAATAGTTATCTAAAATTAAATGCAATCTATATGTTAGGTTCCAGATCGTGACAAGAGCACGGAGACCACTAGGATTAGATATTAGATTTTGAATTTTACGTATAAAAGTTGAACAAACAAGACTAAATTAGTATTTTTTTTTTGTTAAATAAGGAATATTAATGTAGTTTGGTGTAGAATTTTTGTCACAATTATAACTAAATAAATAAATATTATAACGACCATTACACATAAATTGTAAAAAAAAAATGGGTTAAGAAAATAAATCTAATCACACCTCTTTAAAAAAATTATAAGAAATTTGGACTTTTTACGATATAACACTACATATGTACGAGTAATAATTAACATATTTAGGTGAAATTAAGAATTATCGAAAAAAGTGTAATATTTTTTTATTACAGCTAAAGGCGTTTTTTTGTGTGTTTGAAGTTAAAATTATGATTTTGAAACTAATAAATAAAGAGTATGTCCGAAAGTTGAAATTAGACTTCTATTTTCAATGTTTGGTTGGATCAAAATTTTCCGAGCAATTGTTTGGGGCAATGAAAATAGGTTGCAATATAGTTGGTTTGTGTCACGAGAAATATTATATCAAAATAATTTATTATAAATGCATGTCTTTACATATTATTTGTACTATAAAAATATTTTTCCGTTCTCCGCTACTCTTTGGTATTACAAATGGTTGATTCTTTTATTCAACTCAAATCTTATTTCTTCTATATTTTATTTGTCTAATCAATAAATTATTTTATCTCTCTCACAAAACTTTAATAGTTAACTCTTATTCATTATTCATTCTTTTGAGTTCACGATTTTCAACACAAACAATAACGGTACGTAGTAAGAAATCTAATAGGGCATCACTAACTGATTCCCCGTCTCTTTTTGTTTTGCGATGACGATAACTATACATTCAGGGACAATACTTTTATCACGTTTACATTTATTTTATTTCCAACATTAGCTTTTAAACATGAAGAACTTTAAGGAGCGATTCGAGAGTTACAAGTAAGCGAGGCTTGGGGTTTTTTTTATATATTCGATTAAAAAATTGTACTTCTAATACAATGGCTGTAATTTACAAATAAATTTCGAATATTTCTATTTTATTACAATTTTTCTACTATTTATAAATTCAATTTCTTGAGTGACACTCTGTGTATTGTTTAGCATTAAATTTAAATAGTTGTTAATTTTATTATAAATAACATATGTATTTAGTTGAATATAGTTTATAACAATCTTAAAATAGCAAACCGTGCAATTTTGCACGGGCTAAAACTAGTGACAAGGCAATTCTTGAAACATTAAAATATAAACACGTGTATTTATCTCATTTCAGAGTTATTTTTAAAACTCGATACTTTATAGTTTATGATCCGACTTTATTAGTAGTTAACTGATTTTATAATAAAAATTTGTTTTATACGATAATTTGTGATTTGAATTTCCATTTTACAGAGGTAGTTCATTTGGGAAGCCAAAAGCAAAAAATTGCATAGGTGAGACAAAACCAGTAAAGGGTTCAAAAAGCCCGGCCCAACCAAGCCCGGGAATAGAGATAGTAAAGAACACAATGGCCCAAATGAAAAAGCCCGCTTTGTTCCTGGATATTTCACTGTTGACCCAATTAAGGCCCGATGGACACCTTATGGGCTTTGATAGACCCGATCAGAAAGGCCTGGACTGCTCACATTGGTGTGTTGCTGGTGTTCCTGATACTTGGAATCTTCTTTTGTATGCATCCTTATTGATTTAGATTGGTCGTCTTGTGTAAATATCGTCGACAATTTTAATGAACTACCAAAATATTAAATACCCTTTGTTGTATTCATGTTTTGAATTTGTTAGTCGCTAGTTTGAACGACTACCATAGAGATCGCGCTGAAATTGTATGCTTCCATATTGATTTAGATTAGTGTTGATTGATGGTGAATGTAAGACACTTAAATACTCGTTTGAGGCAACAGTTAACGTCAAGAAGATTGAAAACTCGAAATTCTTATCAAAGAAAATTCATGGTTTGAAATTAACTTTGAATATGTTTGTGAAAGATGAGGATGATAAGCGAAACCAATTAGCGGTTACACACTCTAATTAACTTAGTCATTTCTTTGAGTCCGACCTTTACTTTCAGTGACTTGCTAATTTTAATTTTAATTAAATGTGTATTTGATAAGCAATAAAACTTTTAGCAACGCCTTTTCCTAATTTAACTATATTATTACTTTACTTTTTCTAATTTAATTATTTTTCCTAATTGTATTTTAGGAAAGTTACGGGCTTTTGTATAAGTATAACTGTATAAGTAGACCTCATCGTATATCTCATTATTGTTGATGCAATTTCTCAATAAAATTTATCCGTCAAATATGGTAGACCTTAAAGCTACCTCGCTCTTCGAGCTCTCGTCTATTAACATAACCTGGCGATATTCTCCTCTTCTGCTTGGTGTATATACTTGTGCGCCTTACGAACGACCTTTCGTCGATATCTTCGGCCACATTCTGTTACGGGATGATCTCGGAAATGAGTTCTCTCTTTTTAATCAAAACCGGGATAAGCCACAGAGAGCCTTTGTCGAGATAGAAGGCCGTAATTGTACAGCAGCTCTTTAAAATTTTCAACTCGAGAGTGCTCGTTGTTTGCCAAATACGTTCTGTCTCGTATTCTACCTTAAGGAAACGTTTACAGAATCCGTGATCATGGATAAAGTGAAATTTATCGATTGCTCTACGAGTAATATCGCTTATGACAAAATCTGTAGTTTTCGCTTTGACGGTCCTTACCCTGACTCTTTACATCCCTCTGTAACTGTGGAGTACTTATATTCCAATGTGCGAACTTGGTAGGTGTCGGGTTTATAGTAGAACAGATTCTCGAAGATGAGACTGAATCGACTCATGCTGAAATGACCGGTACCATGACTGGTACGCATGAGACAAGGGATAACCGGATAAGTCGATTGTGAAAAATGTACTGTATGACAGTTGCTCTCGTCTGAAATTTGGAGAATTAATTGAGTTATCGACTTTTGGGGTTCCGACATACTCTCTGCTAGATATAGGAATATCCGTCACAGTGAATGGTGACGACATTTTGTCTAGTAAAAATTTAGTATTCCCTCATGGATTAGTCGACGAGATAGTTATTGAGACAGAGAGTTATCGCTTGCAAATTGTTGTTACTTGGAGGCACGCAAATTTTTATCTTCCGGAATCTAGAATATACGAGTGGTGTGATCGCGATCCTGAAAAATGGGATATGATTGAAAAACTCAATTCGAAAGAAGAAAAAGAAACACAGGATGTAAAATTAATTAAGAAATGTGAATGGAGGCTTAAATGTATGATCGAAAATAAGTTTCGGCTTTTTGGTATTTAACCAACTCCTCCAGCTTTGAACAATCGTCAATGGTATGTTCGCTGCTCTGTATCGTTTTATTTTCAAAAGCGTATTATATTGAGTATTATTTTATTTTATTTTATTGTTGTAGCTGACGGGTTTTGAACTCATGTGATGAGTATCGGAGCTCATGACTGTACCAACTAATTTAGTTGACATCTGATATTGAATTGAATATTCCGAAAGAACAAATTGTGTAACTAACTTGTGATATTATCGTGTTATTACTAACAGGATTGTATCTTCGTGCCCTTACCCGCTTGTGGAGGTATTCTCAATTGCAGTTTGTTTATTCGGTTTAAAAAATTCGACAAAGTTGGGACTCTGTGGTACAATTGAATGTTATGATGCAGCGGAAAACTTTGTTGTTTTTGACGAAACTAAGAGAAAACCTCGCTTTATGCGCTGCTCTAAACGCGTTCCATTAAAATCTATTTATCGCTGTTATGATGGTCGGAATTTTGGCATCAGACTTAACTTGAAGGATAAAAAAGGACATCAGTGTAAGAATTATTATTTAATTCTCTATTATGTGGACCTAATTACTGATATTAGTCGCCTTAATTAAATAATGGTTAAATATATTGTTTCGGGTTTTTAATAGGAGTCCTAGTTTAAGTGGATTACGGTTAATGTTTACAGGCCATTAACATACAGGCCCACTTATTCTATTAAGCCCCTCCTGCCACCTCTCTATATAAGCACACCTGTTTGACCTTTAACCTAATTCATTCATATTAAGAAACACACATAAAGAAAGTGAATTAGAGAATAAGGAAGGCAGGAGAAGGCAAAGCAATAAGGGTTTATTCTTTATCTTTCTCAAGTAACTTTATTATCAGATCTGATGGCTGCACCACGTAAGTACCTTTCAGTAATTATTGCTTTAATCAAGATCCTATAATTCATGTTTACATGTGGTATCAGAGCAGGATTGTGATTATAGTTGTAATTCTGATTAATGTTCTAATTATGTTTTTATGAATGAATTTAATGCTTTAATCATGATGTTGTAACATTCATTCATAATTGATTGTATACCCTTATGATAGATGTTGTATCCTTATACCATAATCGTTTCCGCTGCCCTAATCGAATTATTTCGTTTATATGATTTATGATGATTATTATATGATTTATGATGATGTTTTGCACTGCCCTAATTCGATTTGTATGGTTTATTATGATTATTGTTACGTATGAATGTCGTATGATCTATACCATACTCGATCGAGCTAATGCTTCACTCGATCGAGATGGTTTATTAATAATGTTGCTCGATCGAGCTACGGTTTTACTCGATCGAGCCTTATGTTTTTTGATTCTGCTCGATCGAGCTAAGGTTTTACTCGATCGAGCCTTATGTTTTTGATTCTGCTCGATCGAGCTATTGTTTTACTCGATCGAGCCTTATGTTTTTTTGATTCTGCTCGATCGAGCTAATGTTTCACTCTATCGAGCCCTTATGTTTTTGATTTTGCTCGATCGAGCTATTGTTTACTCGGTCGAGTAACACTGTCCTTCTTTGCCCTCGATCGAGCTAGTGATGTACTTGATCGAGGGGTCTTATTTTGCCTTGTTCTCGATCGAGCTAAAGTTTTTCTCGATCGAGATGCTTTTGTTTATTTTCTACTCGATCGAGCTGATGTCTTACTCGGTCGAGGTCTGCCTGTGTTGGTTCGACGCTTAATGTTTGTTTTCATTGTATGCTCGTATAATATTATGTTATTATGCCTAAAGGAGACCTTAGCATTATGACGAGTTGAAATTCACCACAGTGATTTCATCTCGTACGCGATCAGATCTCATAATGTAATTGGGCATTCATATTATGTTGATGTTCACCACAGTGGACTCAAATTATGCAGTGAATATCCGATTAAGCATACATTCTTATTGAAGATTAATTGTATCTTATGTATCGATTAAAGGAGACCTTCGCATTATGACAAGTTGAAATTCACCACAGTGATTTCATCTCGTACGCGATCAGATCTCATAATGTAATTAAATTGGGCATTCACATTATGTTGATGTTCACCACAGTGGACTCAAATTATGCAGTGAATATCCGACTAAGCATCTACTGGGGTGAAATAACTCGTATTAAGGTTTTACCCACAGGTAACCTAACATTAAAGTAAAACACCCAATAAAGAGAGTATTCTTGATTATGTAATTAAGCGTGCGTAGGTTGTCCACAGAGACTACACATCGCCTAATGAATGTTTATAAGTTACTCATTTAAGTTTCAAGTCTTAGTCATAATTGCTATTGTGTGATAAACTCAAAGCCTAATGTTCTGAGCATTATTCATAATGCAGTCCCGTTGCAAAGCTCTCTCAATAACATGACAGTCTTTGCTTAAAGTTCTTACGAATTACCACTGCACTAAACATTAAGTCCTCCATTTCGGAGATAGGTTGTACTACAGCCAGTAAGTACATGGAAATCATTAAGGAACGCTTTCAGACTACCGAGAAAGCGGTAGCTGGAAGACTTATGTCTGAACTTACCACTGCTAAGTATAATGAGAATGTGACCACCATGCAGCAACATGTGCTGCATATGACGAATCTGGCAGCTAAATTGGGAAAACTGGGCATGAAAGTTGAGGATCCGTTCCTTGCCCAGTTTATAATCAACTCTCTGCCAGATAAGTTTGATGCTTTTCACCTTCATTACAACTCCGTTAAAGAAATTTGGAGTGTTAATGAATTGACCAATAAATTGGTTTAGGAAGCAGCAAGAATCAAACAGAAAGATGAGGCTGATGCCTCAAGTAAGAATGGTGGTTTGCCCCAGGCACTTCATGTGCATCATGTAAGCGGGAAAGTTGCTCTTTCTGTAGGAAACTGGGCACTTTCAGCAAGACTGCATAAAGCATAAGAATTGATTCGAAAAGAAGGGTAAGCCTTGGCTTTAGTATGTTTCGAATCAAATTATGATGAAATTCCTTCTAATACATGATGGCTAGATACATGCTCTAATGAAAGTTCCCCCTTCTTGTGGCATAAACGTTTGGCCCATATTTCAAGAGAAATAATGAACATATTAGTTAAAAACAATATGTTACCTTCTCTTGATTTTACGGATTTTGGGACGTGTGTGGAATGCATTAAAGGTAAGCAAACCAAACACACCAAGAAATGGTCCACAAGAAGCACTGCGTTATTAAAAATCATACATACAGACATTTGTGGTCCATTTGATGTTCCCTCCATGAGCGGAGAGAAATATTTCATCACATTTATCGATGATTATTCACGTTATTGTTATCTTTATCTTTTGCATGAAAGATCTCAATCAGTAAACGCTTTAGAGGTTTACATTAAGGAGGTGGAAAGGCAATTGGGAAAGAAAGTGAAAATCATAAGGTTAGATAGAGGGGGTGAATATTATGGCAAATATGATGAATCAGGACAACATCCTGGTCCCTTTGCAAAACTCCATGAAAGTTTGGGTATTGTCCCTCAGTACACAACTTCTGGTTCTCCATGGATGAATGATGTAGCTGAGAGGCGTAATCGAACCCTATTAGAGGCTGTAAGGACAATGATGAGTAATACCAACGTACCCATGAAGTTGTGGATGCATGCCCTTATGACTGTTGTGTATGTTGGAAACCGGGTTCCCAGTAAGGCAGTTTCAAAGACACCATTTGAACTGTGGAAAGGGTGGAAACCGAGTCTTCAACATTTGCATATATTACTACAAGAAAACTTGTTTCAGGCGACTGTTATAAGGCGACTGATACAAGTAGTCGCCTGAATGTTGTTTTCTTGTAGTGTATGGAGATGCCCAGCAGAGGCACGCATTTATAATCCACATGAAAGGAAACTCGATCAAAGAACCATTAGTGGGTTCTTTATCGGTTATCCAGAAAAGTCTAAAGGGTATAGGTTTTACTGTCCTACACACAGAACAAGAATTGTAGAAACCGGAAATGTCAAATTCCTTGAGAATGGCGAAGTTAGTGGGAGTGATCAGGTAAGGGATGTCATAGTCAATGAAGTTAGGGTGGCAATTCCAGCTTCCTTGCCCCCAATTTCAATTGATGATGTTCCACATAATGATAATGTTGACCCAGTCAATATTGTGGAACCTAACGTTGATGACCCTCCACTCCCGAATGATAACATTGCCACTGAAGTTGTTGATACAACCCTGAAATAGTATTAAGAAGGTCCACAAGACCTAGAAAGCCAACTACTTCAGATGACTATGTGTATCTACAACAATGTGAATTTGACATTAGTATTGAAAATGATCCGGTTACGTTTTCACAAGCTATGAATTGTAATGATTCCGATAAATGGATTAATGCCATGAAAGAAGAAATGAAGTCTATGGCTAAGAATGAGGTCTGGGAGTTGGTCAATTTACCAGTAGGTCATAAGGCTGTCGGCTGTAAGTGGGTCTTTAAGACCAAGCGCGACTCCTCAGGTAATATTGAACGACATAAAGCCATACTGGTAGCTAAAGGCTTTAATCAGAAAGAAGGCATTGATTATAATGAAACCTTCTCTCCAGTTTTTAAGAAGGATTCATTACGGATCATTTTAGCTTTTGTAGCTCATTTTGATTTAGAGCTACATCAAATGGATGTGAAAACGGCATTCTTGAATGGGAGTTTGGAAGAAGAAGTCTACATGGCTCAGCCTGAAGGCTTCATTATTGATGGCAAAGAGGACAAAGTCTGTATATTAAAGAAGTCCATTTATGGACTTAAGCCAGCTTCTCAACAATGGTATATTAAGTTCCATAATACCATTACCTACTTTGGGTCTCAAGAAAACACTGTTGATCAGTGTATATACCTGAAGATCAGTGGGAGTAAGTTTGCATTTTTGGTTCTATATGTCGATGACATACTTATAGCAAGCAGTGATTTGGGACTATTACGTCAAACTAAAGATTTCCTATCAAACAACTTTGAGATGAAAGATATGGGAGAGGCGTCCTATGTGATCCGGGTGGAAATATCTCGAGACAGATCACAAAGGACATTAGGGTTGTCTCAGAAGGTCTATATCAGTAAAGTCTTAGAAAGATTCAACATGGTAAAATGTAATCCCAATGATGTTCCTATTCAGAAAGGGGATAAGTTCAACTTAAGTATGTATTCTAAGATTGAGCTAGAACGAAATACCATGAAAAACTTTCCTTATGCATCTCTGGTTGGAAGCTTAATGTAGGCGCAGGTCTGTACAAGACCTGACATAAGTTTTGCAGTAGGTATGTTGGGTCGATATCAGTCCAATCCTGAAATGGGTTATTGGATATGATGACTCAGATTTTGGAGGATGCGTGGACTCAAGGAAAAGCACTTTTGGTTATGTGTTTGTTTTAGCTGGGTGAGCAATCTCCTGGAAAAGTGCTAAACAAACAATTATTGCCTCATCCACTATGGAAGTTGAATTTGTAGCGTGCTTTGAGGCTACTATTCAAGCTTTATGGTTGCGGAATTCTCCTTCAGGGCTTAGCATTATGCATTATGATGCAAGGCCGTTGAGAATTTATTGTGATGATACCGCATCAATCTTCTATTCAAAGAATGACAAGTATTCTAAAGAAATAAAGCACATGGAAATGAAATACTTGTCAGTTAAGGAGGAAGTTCGGAAAAACACTGTGTCAATTGAGCACATTATGACTAGTGCTAATATAGCAGATCCTTTAACTAAGGGATTACCTCCAAAGACATTTATGAAGCATGCTATTGATATTGGTCTGGAGGATAATCATTAGGGCTTTTTCGTTTATGTTTGGATCATGCTAGTGCTTTGTAATAATGACACTTATGTTTTGATTAATCGACTTATGTTTTATTATGATGATGATTTCCGAACACTTTTCTGTATCGTATTATTGTTATTGTATACATTATTGTTGCACGATTAACAGAATTAGTCCTTTTCCTCAAGGACATTATTTGGGGATTATGTTTGCTCCTTGTACAGGCTGATTATTCTAAGTGATTGGTCCGTAGTACATGGAAGGACCACTTCTCTTTTATAGTAGTGTCTCCGCCATGACTCAACCAGTTGTTCAGGGATAATCAGGGTAATTAAGATAAACCCATTATGTGTTTATTTAACCGTCTACGCGCCTTATGTTATAATTAAGAGTGACATTATGTTTTAATCAGTAATATGGTCCAAGTGGGAGAATGTAAGAATTATTATATTAATATTATTTAATTCTCTATTGTGTGGACCTAATTACTGATATTAGTTGCCTTAATTAAATAATGGTTAAATATATTGTTTCGGGTTTTTTATTAGGAGTCCTAGTTTAAGTAGATTATGGTAAATAGTTACAGGCTATTTACATAACTGACTACTTATTCCATAAAGCCCCTCCTGCCGCCTCTATATATAAGTACACCTGTTTGTGCTTTAACCTAATTCATTCATATCACCAACACACAAGAAAGAAAGTGAATTAGAGAATAAGGAAGGTAGGAGAAGGCAAAGCAATAAGGGTTTATTATTTATCTTTCTCAAGTAACTTTATTATCAGATCTGCTGGCTGCACCACGTAAGTACCTTTCA
>JAIUZE010000406.1:0-33522 GCA_022085475.1 Heliosperma pusillum
TCGGGGCCAATCGTTTCATAAAAAGATTTGGACCACCCTTTTGACAGAAGAAGCACACATACGGTCGGTTGAAACATGCTTTACCGGGATGATGTGGAAGTCTACACCGGTTGCAAAAACGACCCTGAGCTTGAGCTTGAGGAGTATAAGGCTTATGAGCCACATTTGAAGTAGCTCTAGGAATAAAAGGAGCAGGTTTCCTTGAATAGGCATTGGAAGAAGGATTAAATTTCCTTTTGTTAGCATAGGAATTAGAGGAAGACGGAATAAACGGCCTCTTCCCAAAAGCATTCGGCCTAGGAGCATAAGAAGGAGAGGGATTATTCATTAAAGCTTCATCCCTAATGGCCTTCATTGAATTTTCAGCCCATAAGGCATCATCGTAGAGATCTCCAAAGGACGCGGTACCCCTTCTCACTTTACTTTGAAGCACGGCATTCAACTTGTTACGATAATAGAATGCACGGTCTTCATCATCACGAATAAGCCTCGGCGCAAAGTGAGCGAGCTTATTAAACTCCGTAGTAAAATCTTGAGCCGATAGGTTGCCTTGCTTAAAATCTATGAACTCCTTGAGCCTTTGCTGTTTAAGCTCCTTAGGGTAAAATCTACCCTCCACAAGAGCCTTAAAGCAAGCCCAGTTGACGTCCTCTTCAAGAGTTGCGGTGGCACTTGTGATAGCCCACCAGTTGTCGGCTTCCCGCACTAGAAAGTGCTTTGCAATCCTCACTTTATCCTCTTCCCGGACTTGGTAAAGATCAAACTGTTTTTCCATCTCCCGGAACCAGTCGGATAGCTCCGTAGGATCAGGCTCTCCACCATAAGGCACGATCTTACTCCTTGCAATTTGTCCCGCCACCCAAGCATAACCACCTTGTTGATTGTCCTCCCTTCTAGGGTGAACTTGGTTGGCATTAGCTAGAGCGGCATCTTGCTGATTCTTCAGCACTTGAGCAAGAGCCTCCATCATAATATTATCAGCTACACGCGGTCTAACCATATTCATAAGAGATAAAAACGAATTAAGTTACCCTATCAATTAGCATAAACAAATAGACTACCAATTAAAGTCCTTACTTCTACCCAACTCTCTCATTTATTATTTCAAGGTCAAGTAGTTTAAGTTAGGGTTCACGTGTGTGCGTCGGGAGCGGCAAAGCTCTGATACCAACTGTGACAACCCTCGCGAATGCGGAATAATAAATCAAACAAGCATGTGAATAATATGCGGAAATACGGTATTTTAAAAACCTTTAAACATGCAAGATATATATAACACGAGGTGTGTCAAAATGTTACAAACTAACAACGGAATACAACAAAGAGACGAGGTCTCTTAAAATGTTAGCAAAGAACAAGTGTTTAACAAAACTAGCTACTATCGTCTAGAGGTGAAACTTCCAGGGACAACGCCCGCTAGCTCACACCCGAACCCCAAAATATCATATCCAAAATTCATCCAAAGCAGGCAACCTGTTCATCCATGAAAAACATGAATGCCACAGTCAGTGGGGAGTAACTCCGGGTTCTCCCAGCCATATCACATCAAACGTACATATAAGGAAATACAAAAGTAAAGCATGCATATATATATAGATATACATGTGAGATACCATAAGAATTAAATAGGCAATTCTATAGATAATGATAAGAGCATAAAAGCACCAATCCTAATCCATCATGTTATTCAAAGACTCGGGAAAGACACTCTTAGGCAATCGAATACGCTCACTAGGGCTTGCATCTCACCGTTAGCGGTATAAGATTAATAAGATTGAGACTCGACAAACAAACCATGCCAAGTCATGTAATGATCATGAATACTCAATAATGAAATCACGCATTCAAGTATAACAACATAAAGACGACCATTCTCACGGTAAATGAAACGCACTAGCATCGTGTACATGGCAAGTATGATTAAAAGGCATCCACGGGATAAGCATTTCCCTGTAACGCATACACGATCACATTTCGTATATGTTCACTAATTTCCTCCGGTAGGACGACGATAATAATACGGTCCTAGTCTAAATCTGGCCAGAATCCCGGAATCGCATTTTCCAGTTCGACATGCGATAAACGTTTCGCATCCAAGACTCGGTCAATCATAGGACGCCGAGTACCCCAAATTCGGTAGCAAACATTCACGAAAGAGGCGGAAAAGAGCTCGAGCCACATAACAAGCGGTACGCTACATGCAAATAACACCACCTCGCAAGTACACAACATTTGACGGCCGGGTCGATCAACGCATAGCGTTCAACTCCCAACAACGTCGTCGTATGCCCACTCACACATGCATTTAAGCAGTAGGATACCTCCCCGTTCCGACATTCCAGCCTTACGAACGTGGAGGTAGCCAAGGGAATGAGAGTACAAAGCACAAGACAAAATAGTGCTCAAACCGTATCATTTGTAAAAACCGACTCAAAGTGGGAACATACCAAAAACCGTCACAAAACATGAGAATAGGGAACCATATAAGTTTAAATATGATAAACATGAGTCAATACATGATACATAAGCATTAGAACAAGTTTATAAAGCATAATGAATAAAAACATAGATTACCTCTCCAAAACAATGTTGTTTGGAAACCAACGAAAACAAGGGTCCACTTCAAACGGTCATAACTAGAGTTCTAGATATGGGAATGCAAAAATTCCAAATCGAGGTGATACCTTAACCTCTTACGGTTCCAACGAGATGTCACACGCCCAAAACAAGCAAGTAACGAAGGAGATATGATCATTTTACAAAAAGGGGTCAGTGCAGGAAAAATTCTGTTGGCAGCGGGTGACGCGGCCTGCGTCCTACGACGCAGCCTGCGTCCTTCACGGGATTCAAGGACGAACAAAAATCGACATGTTATCAACAACAAAAACCTCATTTATCATTACAAATCATCAATTCTCATATCAATTAACAACGAACAACATCCATCAACAACAATACAAGTCATAAGCTTACTAACCATAATCTACATACGGTTTCTATCCTAGAAATCACATAAAACACGTAAATGATATCGAGTAACCCTTCACCGTTACCTTTACGCGTCTTTAATCGATTACTAAGCTTTCCTAGTAGTCTCCACCAACAATTAGGTAATAAAAGATGAATATATTTCACTTTGAGAAAGACGGATAATTTAAAAAGCAAGAAAGACGATGATTTTAATATCAAAACGGATAGAGGAAGGTAATAGAAGAAGAATGAGACGAACTTACGTGAATTCTATCAAGGAACGAAAGAGCTAGGATGATTCAAAGATCGAAAAATGCTATGGAGGCAAGGGTTTGATTTCTTAAGGAGGAAGAAAAGTTTTGGTTTGTGTTGAAATGAATTAGGTTAAGGTTAGAAGGGAGTATAAGTAAAGGGTGAGTCGGAAAAGTCAATGAAAGTCAAAGGCGGCTCAAAAGTCAAGAAAAGTCAAAGACGACTTAAAATTCAAGAAAAGTCAAAGACGACTTAAAAGTCAAGAAAAGTCAAAGACAACTTAAAAGTCAAGAAAAGTCAAAGACGACTTAAAAGTCAAGAAAAGTCAAAGACGACTTAAAAGTCAAGAAAAGTCAAACTCGCCTTAAGACGGGATTATCATGGAATCTCGCGGAAATTCCAAATACGAACTCGGAAATTCTAAATTCGACTCGGAACATAAAATTCTAAATTAAAACTTAAATTTGCTAAAAAGATTTCGTAAAATATTTCTACTAGAAAAATAGGGTACATTTCCGGGTGTTACATTGACTATAATATTCATCATCCCTTTGTATTCTTATTATTGAGATTTAATCATGTGATCGCACTATTGTTGAGAACATTCACTCCAACATTTCTTTCTTTCAAACACTTACAGATGTCTGGTCATTTCAAACACTTACACATGTCTGGTCATTTCAAACACTTGTACATTTCCTTAAAAATTCTTTTTTGCTACATGTAAATTATGTGATTTCGACGTGATTTTCGGTCGCATAACGGCAGAAACCGTCGTCTACAAAACCTGTTTTTTAGACTAACCTGCAGGAATAAAGAACACCCAATAGCAAAGGCAGTCAAGCCATTTTACACAATCAAAAGGAGGCATGTACATCAAACTGGGGGCTCTCGCCCAAAACAAAATCCAAAAGTCCAGAACTGGGGGATTTCGCCCGAGAGAAAATCCAAAATGTACAATTAAAAAAAAAAAGACAAATCAGATCAAAAATCTTCAACTAACGATCGTTCGTCATTTCTTCAATTAATTCAATTCAAACATCTCGAGGTAAGCTGCGGGCTTGACGCCTGCCACCTCGATCTCCTACACAGATCATATGACTCTTTAATTGACGATCGTTCGTCACTTCTAGAATAAATTCAGAACAAACACCTCGAGGTAAGCTGGGGGCTTGACGCCTGCCACCTCAATCTCCGACACAGATCAAATGATTCTTTAATAGACGATCGCTCGTCACTCTTCAAATCAAACCAATTCAAACATCTCGAAGTAAGCTGGGGGCTTGACGCATGCCACCTCGACTTCAAATCAATTCAAATCGTCAATAAATTTAATTCAACTGAAACATCTCGAGGTAAGCCGAGGGCTTGTCACCTGCCACCTCGATCTCAAATCAGATCAGATCAAAAATCTCTAATTGACGATTGTTCGTCACTTCTCAAACCAATTCAGAAACGCAAAAAAACAACAAAAACAAACACCTCGAGGTAAGTTGGAGGCTTGACGCATGCCACCTCGATCTCCTTCAAAGATAAAAATCTTCAATTAACGATCGTTCGTCACTTTTCAAACCAATTAAAAAAAAAACCAAATGCCGGAGATCCACCTCTCGGACATACAGTCCGTGGACCCGTCTTTTATCATAAGAGTTTCGCTACAACCGAGCAGATTCCTCGGAATGATTCGATCCTGACAGAATCTTCTGTACACCCCGCGCCATGACAGGCTTTAAAACCTTCACATGACATTATTATCTCAGCAGAGACCCACCTTCCGGACATACAATCCGTGGGCCCACGTTTTATCACTAGAATTTTGTTCGCCACAACCGAGCAGATTCCCCGGAATGATTCGATCCTGATAGAGTCTTCCATATATAAAATTCCTTTCAATATTATGTTTCCCCAACGAGAGTTTGCCTGAGGACAGAGATAGGAAGATTCTCACAAATGATATATACTCAGAAGGCTGGCAAGCCTCATAACGCACCCGATTCAAATGGCTGGCGAGCCTCATAACGCACCACATTGAAACGGTTGGCAAGCCTCATAAAGCACCGCATTCAAACGGCTGGCGAGCCTCATTACGCGCCCTTCCCAACGGATGGCGAGCCTCATTACGCACCTCATTCAAACGGCTGGCCAGCCTCATTACGCACCTCATTCAAAAGGCTGGCGAGCCTCATTACGCAACCCCATTCAGACGGCTGGCGAGCCTCATATGGCACCTCAGTCCAAATAAGAAGATGCCTCAGATGTGACTCCTTATGGCTGGCGAGCTTTTATACGTAGTCTAACGGACTTTAAACGACCCTCCCCGATGGTCGACAGACTTTAAAATGTTCCCGACGACAGGTCTTTGGTTCAGACCCCTTGAACCGCCTCGCGTCGCCATAGTCATCAGGTTGTAATCTTCAATTGACCTGGTGGCTATACCTTGACTTTTGCCTTGTCCAAGCCTCAGGCAAAGTAGGGGCTCTAGAGATACCTCATTTCTACACCTTCTGCCAACCACCCGGTGATGATTGGGCCACATGTTTGATACGCGGAATGATTTATGACAATTCGTAAGTTTATCGTCAAGTGATAGCTCAAAAACTTGTGTCTACCACTTGGTCGTCATCTACGCGCCGGTACGGTCGTTCTGACAGTCATTAGAGTTGATTTGGAGTCCGGGTCGAAATCCGCTTCATTTTCTATAAACCGTTTTAAAACTCTTAGTCGGAACACTGCGGAATATTCTGATTATTTTATTATATTTTCAAATTCTATCTTTTTAACAAAATTATCTCGTTTTATCTTTTAAAATGGTCGTGTAGATCAACCATAATTCCGTAATAGAAACGTGAGAATCTTCCTTCTTTAGAAGGAAACCTCTGGGGAAATGACGCAGCAGGTGCTGCGCCTCTTCGAAGGATCGCAGTCCTGCTGCGCCTCTTCCCCAACTTGTTCTTTCCAAATTTTGAGTTTGTCTACGATTCTTCCACATTTTCTACTATAAAAGGAGAGGTATGTTCTCACTTTTAAGGTACGCGAGTTTTCCGCCCCTTCTCTTCTCTCTTTGCATTCTAGACCTTGCTCTAAGCTTTTTGACATCTACGTGCTTGATCAATCGAACAAGTAAGCTCAGATCCTTCTGGGTACCTGTCACGTTTGCATCATTTGACCGACCAATTTGACCAACTACACAACTAATCAATCAATTTTCAATCCTCTTACGAGGGCACTTTCATTACATTTGAGTCGAGCTGTCGCTAAAACGTAACTTTAGTTCATATCTCGTCTTGTCAACATGTAAGTCTGAGGGTGTTTAATCTCGTTTTGTTTATTTGTATCATTTATTTTCATATTATTCATGTAAGGTATATGTCGGAAATAAATCCAAAGTCGATTTAAAGTCAAAACGTTTTCATAAAACATTTTTAGTAGTGATCAGACGCCGAGAAGAAACGCAGAAGTATCTGTGCCTTCTGGAAGGAACGCAACACCTGCTGCGACTCTTATAGAGGCTGCCTGCTCCTGCTCTTCTTCTTCTTCCTCTAGTTTCTACGTATTTTGTTTTCCTTTTTATTTTAATCTTTCATTAAATCGTTATTCTTGTCTTAGATCCCTAATAATCAATGTTAGCGGGTTTTAGTCCTTTAATCAAGTTTGAGTCTTTAGAGGTTCGATTTGTTCATATCAAATCTCGAGATTTGTTATTGATAAATTTTTAGTGTAATTTAACTAATTAAATCACTTTTACTCGAGTTTTAGATCGATATTTAATGGCAAATACCAACGAACATTAACTGATTGCGATTCTGGCTTCACAGCCATAATCCAACTCAAGAACAGACGCATGGGTTGTTGAGCCTCTTCTAAAGGATGCAGCTGCTACTGCGCCTGTTCTGGGCTGCTTTCTGTATCTAAACTTCCTTTCTCACTTCGACGTAGTTTAATTATGTAATTAATCGACTATTAATCATAATATCGCCTTTTATTTGTTCTTTTTTATCTTATTTTCTTTTCTTTTCTTTCAAACATTCGTTTTGGATATATTCTTGACATAGATCCCGTATTCATTGTAATCAATTGTAATATTTATTTTATAGTTTATTTAATCATTATAATTGTATGTTTCATTGTATGATTTCTTTGCCTTTCGTACATGCAATCAATCCTAAATCCAAATTCGACATAATTAAGTGCTAAAATTACATGTTCACCGACATAGTCTAATTTACATGCTAGGATTAAATTGTGGATGTTGCATTGCATGAATATAATCTATTACATATCAAATACGAACGATTTCTCTATTCATTAGTAGAGGCCGCTATCGAGGCGGGCGGGATTAGGTGTTCGATTAAAGAACTTCGTAATACGTACCCTCACCCCTTACTCCAGATCTCTGTGAACATCCGTGTTCATTGGCATCCACGAGAGTCGTTGTAGACATAGAATGCTAAGGGTAACGAGTTCTTAGTATTCATGTCATCACTGTGTGTCTTAACATGGCATAAGCTTTTCGAACGCTTCCTATTTCGCATAAAAATTGGTGGCGACTCCACAAATGCATATCACTACGCTTGTCCCTTGTTTCCATCCCGTGTGCGCCTCTCTGTTGTTTCCCGTGTACCACAGTTCGGCAAGGATCCACGATCCGTGCATCATAACCCCGAGAGGGAGTAGATGATGCAAGTGTATTAGATACATATGCTAAGTACTTGGAGCAAAGTACTACGGCAAGATGCGTTATATTGGCTTTTATGACTGCTGATTTGCAAAGGCAACATAATGACATAAATCTGTCATAGATTATAGAACATCTTAAGAAGATGTATGGGTCTTATAGTAGGACTGCAAGGTACCAGTTATCGAACGCCTTGTTTGAGTCTAAACTAAAATCCAAGGAGCCAGTGAGTATCCATGTTCTAAATATGGTTGATCCGATAGAACAGCTTGAGAAGCGTTGATGCACTCTTGGTAAAGAGTTATTGCAACATTTGATCTTGCCGTCTCTTGATGATACTTATTCGCCATTCATTGTTAATTATAACATGAACAAGATGGATTGTAATCTTCATGAATTTTTCAATTTGTTGATCGATTTTGAAAATCAAATCACATATGGAAAGGTGAATGTATTTGGCTTTATGAACTTGGTTGGGAGCTCTTCTAAGAGCCAGTGGAAATGCAAGAAACGCTCTAAGAAAAATCCACTTGTACCCATGGATGTTAAGAACAAATCCAAGAGTAAGACGGTGCAGGCTGACCAAACGGATGCTGAATGTTACTTTTGTAAAAAGAAAGCTCACTGCAGAAGAAATTGTCCAGAGTATAGAGCTACTCTGAAAGGCAAGAAACAAGCTGGTGTGATATGCGGTTGTAGGACAATTCTAACGGGCTTAAGAAAGTGCTTACAAATGCGCTAGCAGCAGCAACTTTGTCTTGCTTTGAATCGTTGATGTGAATAAGGCTAATTATAGCTGATTTTGAAATATTGAAAGATGAAATCTCATTCACATCTTCATCAAAAACAGGTTGGAAGTCGAAATGTAAAGAGGAATTGATCTCCACCGGAGTCTCTTCAGAAAAACACAAACATGCAAGGATAAAATTCTGATTGTGGTAGCGTGATATTTCTTTGGTTGCCATAGGATCGTCTTGGTTCAAGGAAATCAAGAGCCTAAGCTCTGATACCATATGATGTAAAATAAGACGCATTAAAGTATATGTCGAAGCGAAACGAACAATTTGTTTTTGTATAATTGTGTTTTAGATGAAACAGCAACAAAACAATGAAACAACTGAAATCAAAGGGATATTTTATACAGAAACAAAACAATGAACTCGGTGCTAATAACAAAGAGATTGGAGCCCTATCCTCAATCGCCAATTTGAAGTACAATCTCGAATTTTGTACAGAAACTGATCGGGAACGATCAAACGGTTTTTGTTTATTTCAAACTTCAAAGTTCATATTCTGAGATATCATTCATTACAACTTAGTTTAAATAGATTCAAAGTAAAGATGGTAATAAGCTAACTATAGTACTAAATTAAAGGAATATGGTACTAAATTATAAGCTCCTCCTACTGTCCATTTTGGCGAGATACTCTAGCCATTTTGGAGTTTATTAGCTTTGTCTAAAAGAAGTAAATATCAAGCATAATATTGGGTATCAATTAGGTTTTTTACATGCTTCAAACACAAGCCTAAGTCCCTTGAAGGTTCTGATTTCGTATCGTTTAAGTAACTCACGTATACCATGAACTGCTTAACTTGAAACAAGCATATCTCATTCGTTACTTGGTCGAATTAAGCATAAGACCACTCGTTGGAACGCTAAGACCACATACTTTCATCTCCAACTGGTTTTAGATCAAAATGATGAATATATTTCGAGATGTTAAGCTTTAAAGACAGTCATACGAATCTGAAACTTCAAGATTATTATAAAAACTTATGCTTAATGTATAACCATGTTTTTCTTGCATCATACTCTCTTTCTTCAAAAAGAATCGACCTGATTCTTATACCAAGTACTTCCTAGATCATAAATCTTAATGAAGTATCTTCGCCTTGATGAAGAACTTATCCCCAATATGTTATCCCTCGCACAACAATTTGGCCAAGATCTGATGTTCACTTGCGCTCTTGAGTATGCAACGACCCATGACTTCTTTCTTCTTAAGTCCCAACCATTTTCTCCTTTAAAAAGAGTCAAGTTATCAAAAATACTAAAGATCATAGTCTGGTGTGATATGCGGTTGTAGGACAATTCTAACGGGCTTAAGAAATTGCTTACAAATGCGCTAGCAGCAGCAACTTTGTCTTGCTTTGAATCGTTGATGTGAATAAGGCTAATTATAGCCGATTTTGAATTATTGAAAGATGAAATCTCATTCACATCTTCATCAAAATAAGGTGCCAAGTCGAAATTTAAAGAGGAATCGATCTCCACCGGTGCACTGAAAATACTCAGGAAAGTAGCAATTCCAGTAGGTTTTTACTTGCTTAGACACACACACACAATTGTTTCCAAAACAAGACTCAAAGTAAGAAAATGAAACAAGGATAAGCTCTTCCAAAGCACACAGCCAATGGATAGAGGTTCTCTTAATCAAATCACAAAGCCAATGACCAAGATAAGTGAGTCCTCAAAGCACAAAGCAAAGGAGAACACCACAACTTCCAGCACGAAGCCAAGAAGAATTAGTCAAGCACACAACCAAGAGTATAAAAAAAGAAAACATTGTTGTCAACTCTTTCATTCATTCAAATCTAATTATTATAAAGGACTAAAAGCTCTTTATATAGAGCATTACAAAAGATCCCTACCATACAACATAAAGCTACATTTAAGGGCTTGCAATGAGCCTTACAAGGATACAAAACAGATGCAAAAGTCTACTAATAAGACGAGCTTGGACATACTGCAATTTGGACAGAAAAGCAACTGAAAAAGTAAGCTTGTCCCTTTCCTGAAATGGCATTGTTGAGCAGTTTTCTTTTGGGGCTTGTCTTGGCTCCCTTTTGCTATCACATGATGTTCACACATTTTGGATCATTCAAGGATCAACTTGTAGGCTTGGACGTGCACTTCAAAGTACTTGAGCATATACAAACAACCTTGCTGAACACAAGTGCTAAGCTGACTTTCAGTAGCATTTTCTGAAATCAGACATGTCTTGCAGGCTTCATAACTCCTTCATTAGGATGAATTTTAAGGCTCATGATATCGCATTTTAAAGCTAAAGGTGTTAGCTTTCATGGCAAAAAAGAAGCAACCCCAAATGATGTATGAAACTCTAGATACAGAGGTTTGAGTACTATCAGGTCACTTGACAACTGTGCAGCAGCATTCCCGATTCCAGAGGCATCTTGCAGATGCTATCATTTTCTGTACAGATAGAATTAGGAGATCCATGAGTAGCCAAATTGAAGATATATGCGTTAGCTTCCTTCGCCAATCAAATTCATGCAAAACCAGTTCCTCGAACTACAGTTATAAGCCTTTAAGTAAGTACATGTCAGAAGTGACTGCTCATCAGTTTTCTTGTGCAGCAGCAGGAACTTTGAAAAATCATATCTCCTTCATAAGGTTGAGTAAAAATGCCCATGATAACTCAAATTAAAGCTAATGAAGTTAGCTTTCATATCCAAAAGGAAGCAACCAAAAATATCCAGCCAATGCTGAGTTATTCAGATTTTAGTGATGACAGGTCATTTCCTGATTCCCTGCAAAACAGCAAAAATAGCATCTTCTTGCAGATAGCATAACTTCCTGCTCAGTAATAACTAGAAAGCCCATGTATAGCCAAATGGAAGGTATATTAGTTAACTATATCCTCCAATTGGAGACATTCAAAAATATACCCTGGAGCTTCAGTTATGATGCTTTGAGTATGTTCAGGTTAGGGCTGAACTGTGCAGTTGCATTCATACATCAGACCTGACTTTCAGATGCCATAACCTTCTGCTTGGGATGAGTTAGAAGTCCATCTAGGTACCAAATGAAAGCTTCATGGGTTAGCGTTAATCTCCAATTAGAATCATGCAAGAACAGTACTTGGAGCTTCAATTATTCAACCTTGACTGTTGACAGGTCATTTCTGAAAAGCTGAGGAGCATCCATGCATGGCAGTCTTTGAAGCCCTCGTGTGAACAATCTACTCAATGAAACTTGTTGATTCCAAAGCCATGTGAAACAGGACATCTTCAAGAGTTTATTAATATAAAGAACTCAAAATTTAAGCAAGTAGAACTCCCGATATGAGCAGTTGAACTCAGACCCGAGAATATGAAAGTACTGGGATTGTTCTGAATTGTTTATCATGCCTTGTGTTGAACTCACTTTGCTTCACTTGACCTTGGACTTCAAATGTGATTTCATGGGAAATGTAAGGATCCCTATGGTTGAGATAAAGGGAGAGACTCATGCTCCAACTCCTGTTGCAACCAGAGTCTCTTCAGAAAAACACGAACATGCAAGGATAGAATTCTGATTGTGAAAGCGTGATATTTCTTTGGTTGCCATAGGATCGTCTTGGTTCAAGTAAATCAAGAGCCTAAGCTCTGATACCATATGATGTAAAATCAGACCCTTTAACATGTATGCGGAAGCGAAACAAACAATTTGTTTTTTTTGCTTCCGCATACATGTTAAAGGGTCTGATTTTACATCATATGGTATCAGAGCTTCGGCTCTTGATTTCCTTAAATTCAAGACGGACATGGGCGCATCAAATTCAAGTGTTGAAATTCTAATTGCGATTGGAATTCAAGGGTTATACTCGAGTGAGGTAGTTCGAGGGTTAATCGGTTTTGATCTCTAGAGCACCTTCTAGTAACTTGTTATTTAAGGGGTGGAAGTAAAAAAAAAAACGTTATTGTTTTCGTTAGGGTTCTATTCATCCAAAAAAAAATTTATTATTTTCGTCTGGTACTATTCAACCGAAAAAAAAAAAAAAATCCTGCTCGTCGAGTACTGTTAATCCGAAAAAAAAAAAATTACTGTTCACGTTAGGGTACTGTTCATCCGGACAGAAAAAAAAAGGAAGTCATGTCGGAATTGTTATTATTTGAAAGCACCTACAAGGAGATCGATCCGGGTGACTACATGATATCAAGAATCGAGTCGATTCTTTTCAAAGAAGATTATGATGCGAATCCGTTACGTCTTTCAGAGGATCAATCATTTAACGGGTGACAACATATGGATTAATGACTTGACTGGATTTATTGTTTGTCATTATATTTATTAATAATTATCCTTAATAAAGTTTTGCTTAATTACATAATAATAGCTAGTTTTTATGTCTATCATTATGTGACATAATAACTAGTCTTAATAGGTGTCTTTTAGGTTTCCTTTTAGTTGTTTCTTAAGGTTATAAAAGGGCCATTTCAATTGCTTTTGTAGAAAAAACACAAGATAAGAATAAAAGAAAAACTTTTGATTGTCGAGTTTCAATCAGTTCCTTGTTATTGTTTGACGTGTTTTCAAACACTAACCCGAAATGTAATCAATATGTCTTGATTATAGTTCACCATTGTTTGAATTATAGGTCTAGTTCGAGCAAATATCTCATTGTTTTTGAGTTCTTGACGGAATTCAAAGCAAATATCCCTTATTTTATTATTAGTCTTTTTTCTTTAAAAACGCTTCCGCAATTTTTCACAATGATGTAAACTAAGACCCATTAAAGTATATGCGGAAGCGAAACGAACAATATGTTTTTGTATTTTTGTTTTAGTAACGAAACAGTAGCAACTTAACAATGAAACTAGTGAAAATGAAAGGATATTTAGTCCGTAGTTCTACCTCAAACCCGGTGCTAAAAACGAAGAGATTGGAGCCCAATCCTCAATCGCCAATTCGAAGTACAATCTCGAATTTTGTAGACAAACTGATCGGGAACGATGAAAAGCTTGCAACAGTTTTTGTTTATTTCAAGCTTCAAAATTCATATTCTGTGATATCATTCATTACAACTTAGTTTAAATAGAAGAAAAGTAAATATGTTAATAAGCTAACTATGGTACTAAATTAAAGGAATATGGTACTAAATTAAACAGCTCCTCCTATTGTCCATTTTGGCGAGATACTTTAGCCATTTTGGAGTTTATTTGCTTTGTCTAAAAGAAGTAAATATCAAGCATAATATTGGGTATCAATTAGGTTCTTTTCCATGCTTCAAACACAAGCCTAAGTCCCTTGAAGGTTCTGATTTCGTATCATTTGAGTAACTCACGTACACCATGAACTGCTTAACTTGAAACGAGCATATCTCATTCGTTACTTGGTCGAATTAAGCGTAAGACCACTCGTTGGAAAGCTAAGACCACGTACGTTCATCTCCAACTGGTTTTAGATCAAAATGATGAATATATTTCGAGATGTTAAGCTTTAAAGACAGTCATACGAATCTAAAACTTCAAGATTGTTATAGACACTTATGCTTAATGTATAACCATGTTTTTCTTGCATCATACTCTCTTTGTTCAAAAAGAATCGACCCGATTCTTGTACCAAGTACCTCCTGGATCATTAAACTTAATGATGTATCTTCGCCTTGATGAAGAACTTATCCCCAATATGTTATCCATCGCACAACAATTTGGCCAAGATCTGATGTTCACTTGCGCTCTTGAGTATGCAACGACCCATGACTTATTTCTTCTTAAGTCCCAACCATTTTCTCCTTTAAAAAGAGTCAAGTTATCACAAATACTAAAGATCATAGGCTGGTGTGATATGCGGTTGTAGGACAATTCTAACGGGCTTAAGAAAGTGCTTAGAAATGCGCTAGTAGCAGCAACTTTGTCTTGCTTTGAATCGTTGATGTGAATAAGGCTAATTATAGCTGATTTTGAATTATTGAAAGATGAAATCCCATTCACATCTTCATCAAAATAAGGTGGCAAGTCGAAATTTAAAAAGGAATCGATCTCCACCTGTGCAGTGAAAATACTTAGGAAAGTAGCAATTCCAGTAGGTTTTTACTTGCTTAGACACACACACACAAATGGTTCAAAAACAAGACTCAAAGTAAGAAAATGAAACAAGGATAAGCTCTTCCAAAGCACACAACCAATGGATAGAGGTTCTCTTAATCAAAGCACAAAGCCAATGACCAAGATAAGTGAGTCCTCCAAGCACAAAGCAAAGGAGAACACCACAACTTCCAGCACGAAGCCAAGAAGGATTAGTCAAGCACACAACCAAGAGTATAAAAAAGAAAACATTGTTGTCAATTCTTTCATTCATTCAAATCTTATTATTATAAAGAACTAAAAGCTCTTTATATAGAGCATTACAAAAGATCCCTACCATACAACATAAAGCTACATCTAAGGGCTTGCAATGAGCCTTACAAGGATACAAAACAGATGCAAAAGTCTACTAATAAGACGAGCTTGGACAGACTGCAATTTGGACAGAAAAGCAACAGAAAAAGTAAGCTTGTCCCTTTCCTGAAATGGCATTGTTGAGCAGTTTTCTTTTGGGGCTTGTCTTGGCTCCCTTTTGCTATCACATGATGTTCACACATTTTGGATCATTCAAGGATCAACTTGTAGCCTTGGACGTGCACTTCAACGTACTTGAGCATATACAAACAACCTTGCTGAACACAAGTGCTAAGTTGACTTTCAGTAGCAGTTTCTGAAATCAGACATGTCTTGCAGGCTTCATAACTCCTTCATTAGGATGAATTTTAAGGCTCATGATATCGCATTTTAAAGCTAAAGGTGTTAGCTTTCATGGCAAAAAAGAAGCAACCCCAAATGATGTATGAAACTCTAAATACAGAGGTTTGAGTACTATCAGGTCACTTGACAACTGTGCAGCAGCATTCCTGATTCCAGAGGCATCTTGCAGATACTATCATTTTTTGCACAGATAGAATTAGGAGATCCATGAGGAGCCAAATTGAAGCTATATGTGTTAGCTTCCTTCGTCAATCGAATTCATGCAAAACTAGTTCCTCGAACTACAGTTATAAGCCTTTAAGTAAGTACATGTCAGAAGTGACTGCTCATCAGTTTTCTTGTGCAGCAGCAGGAACTTTGAAAAATCATATCTCCTTCATAAGGTTGAGTAAAAATGCCCATGATAACTCAAATTAAAGCTAATGAAGTTAGCTTTCATATCCAAAAGGAAGCAACCAAAAATATCCAGCCAATGTTGAGTTATTCAGATTTTAGTGATGACAGGTCATTTCCTGATTCCCTGCAAAACAGCAAAAATAGCATCTTCTTGCAGATAGCATAACTTCCTGCTCAGTAATAACTAGAACGCCCATGTATAGCCAAATGGAAGGTATATGAGTTAAATATATCCTCCAATTGGAGGCATTCAAAAATATACCCTGGAGCTTCAGTTATGATGCTTTGAGTATGTTCAGGTTAGGGCTAAACTGTGCAGTTGCATTCTTACATCAGACCTGACTTTCAGATGCCATAACCTTCTGCTTGGGATGAGTTAGAAGTCCATCTAGGTACCAAATGAAAGCTTCATGGGTTAGCTTTAATCTCCAATTGGAATCATGCAAGAACAGTACTTGGAGCTTCAATTATTCAACCTTGACTGTTGACAGGTCATTTCTGAAAACCTGAGGAGCATCCATGCATGACAGTCTTTGAAGCCCTCGTGTGAACAATCTACTCAATGAAACTTGTTGATTCCAAAGCCATGTGAAAGAATACATCTTCAAGAGTTTATTAATATAAAGAACTCAAAATTTAAGCAAGTAGAACTCCCGATATGAGCAGTTAAACTCAGATCCGAGAATATGAAAGTACTGTGATTGTTCTGAATTGTTTATCATGCCTTGTGTTGAACTCACTTTGCTTCACTTGACCTTGGAATTCAAACGTGATTTCATGGGAAATTTAAGGATCCCTATGGTTGAGATAAAGGGAGAGACTCATGCTCCAACTCCTGTTGCAAACAGAGTCTCTTCAGAAAAACACGAACAGGCCAGGATCGAATTCTGATTGTGGTAGCGTGATATTTCTTTGGTTGCCAGGATCGTCTTGGTTCTAGGAAATCAAGAGCCTAAGCTCTGATACCATATGATGTAAAATCAGACCCTTTAACATGTATGCGGAAGCGAAACAAACAATTTGTTTTTTTTGCTTCCGCATACATGTTAAAGGGTCTGATTTTACATCATATGGTATCAGAGCGATTTCCTTAAATTCAAGACGGACATGGGTGCATCAAATTCAAGTGTTGAAATTCTAATTGCGATTGGAATTCAAGGGTTAAACTCGAGTGAGGTAGTTCGAGGGTTAATCGGTTTTGATCTCTAGAGCACCTTCTAGTAACTTGTTATTTAAGGGGTGGAAGTAAAAAAAAAAAAGTTATTGTTTTCGTTAGGGTACTATTCATCCAAAAAAAAATTTATTGTTTTCGTCTGGTACTATTCAACCGAAAAAAAAAAAAAAATCCTGCTCGTCGAGTACTGTTAATCCGAAAAAAAAAATTACTGTTCACGTTAGGATACTGTTCATCCGGACAGAAAAAAAAACAGGAAGTCATGTCGGAATTGTTCTTATTTGAAAGCACCTACAAGGAGATCGATCCCGGGTGACTACATGATATCAAGAATCGAGTCGATTCTTTTCAAAGAAAGGGATTATGATGCGAATTCGATACGTCTTTCAGAGGATCAATCATTTAACGGGTGACAACATATGGATTAATGACTTGAGTGGATTTATTGTTTGTCATTATATTTATTAATAATTATCCTTAATAATGTTTTGTTTAATTACATAATAATAGCTAGTTTTTATGTCTATCATTATGTGACATAATAACTAGTCTTAATAGGTGTCTTTTAGGTTTCCTTTTAATTGTTTCTTAAGGCTATAAAAGGGTCATTTCAATTGCTTTTGTAGAAAAAACACAAGATAAGAATAAAAGAAAAACTTTTGATTGTCGAGTTTCAATCAGTTCCTTGTTATTGTTTGACGTGTTTTCAAACACTAACCCGAAATGTAATCAATATGTCTTGATTATAGTTCACCATTGTTTGAATTATAGGTCTAGTTTGAGCAAATATCTCATTGTTTTTTAGATCTTGACGGAATTCAAAGCAAATATCCCTTATTTTATTATTAGTCTTTTTGCTTTAAAAACGCTTCCGCAATTTTTCACAATGATGTAAAATAAGACCCATTAAAGTATATGCGGAAGCGAAACGAACAATATGTTTTTGTATTTTTGTTTTAGTAATGAAACAGTAGCAACTTAACAATGAAACTAGTGAAAATGAAAGGATATTTAGTCCGTAGTTCTACCTCAAACCCGGTGCTAAAAACGAAGAGATTGGAGCCCAATCCTCAATCGCCAATTCGAAGTACAATCTCGAATTTTGTATACAAACTGATCGGGAACGATGAAAAGCTTGTAACAGTTTTTGTTTATTTCAAGCTTCAAAATTCATATTCTGTGATATCATTCATTACAACTTAGTTTAAATAGAAGAAAAGTAAATATGTTAATAAGCTAACTATGGTACTAAATTAAAGGAATATGGTACTAAATTAAACAGCTCCTCCTATTGTCCATTTTGGCGAGATACTCTAGCCATTTTGGAGTTTATTTGCTTTGTCTAAAAGAAGTAAATATCAAGCATAATATTGGGTATCAATTAGGTTCTTTTCCATACTTCAAACACAAGCCTAAGTCCCTTGAAGGTTCTGATTTCGTATCATTTGAGTAACTCACGTATACCATGAACTGCTTAACTTGAAACGAGCATATCTCATTCGTTACTTGGTCGAATTAAGGGTAAGACCACTCGTTGGAAAGCTAAGACCACGTACTTTCATCTCCAACTGGTTTTAGATCAAAATGATGAATATATTTCGAGATGTTAAGATTTAAAGACAGTCATACGAATCTGAAACTTCAAGATTGTTATAAACACTTATGCTTAATGTATAACCATGTTTTTCTTGCATCATACTCTCTTTGTTAAAAAAGAATCGATCCGATTCTTGTACCAAGTACCTCCTGGATCATTAAACTTAATGAAGTATCTTCGCCTTGATGAAGAACTTATCCCCAATATGTTATCCATCGCACAACAATTTGGCCAAGATCTGATGTTCACTTGCGCTCTTGAGTATGCAACGACCCATGACTTCTTTCTTCTTAAGTCCCAACCATTTTCTCCTTTAAAAAGAGTCAAGTTATCACAAATACTAAAGATCATAGGCTGGTGTGATATGTGGTTGTAGGACAATTCTAACGGGCTTAAGAAAGTGCTTACAAATGCGCTAGTAGCAGCAACTTTGTCTTGCTTTGAATCGTTGATGTGAATAAGGCTAATTATAGCTGATTTTGAATTATTGAAAGATGAAATCTCATTCACATCTTCATCAAAATAAGGTGGCAAGTCGAAATTTAAAGAGGAATCGATCTCCACCGGTGCAGTGAAAATACTTAGGAAAGTAGCAATTCCAGTAGGTTTTTACTTGCTTAGACACACACACACAAATGGTTCAAAAACCAGACTCAAAGTAAGAAAATGAAACAAGGATAAGCTCTTCCAAAGCACACAACCAATGGATACAGGTTCTCTTAATCAAAGCACAAAACCAATGACCAAGATAAGTGAGTCCTCCAAGCACAAAGCAAAGGAGAACACCACAACTTCCAGCACGAAGCCAAGAAGGATTAGTCAAGCACAAAACCAAGAGTATAATAAAGAAAACATTGTTGTCAATTCTTTCATTCATTCAAATCTTATTATTATAAAGAACTAAAAGCTCTTTATATAGAGCATTACAAAAGATCCCTACCATACAACATAAAGCTACATCTAAGGGCTTGCAATGAGCCTTACAAGGATACAAAACAGATGCAAAAGTCTACTAATAAGACGAGCTTGGACAGACTGCAATTTGGACAGAAAAGCAACTGAAAAAGTAAGCTTGTCCCTTTCCTGAAATGGCATTGTTGAGCAGTTTTCTTTTGGGGCTTGTCTTGGCTCCCTTTTGCTATCACATGATGTTCACACATTTTGGATCATTCAAGGATCAACTTGTAGCCTTGGACGTGCACTTCAACGTACTTGAGCATATACAAACAACCTTGCTGAACACAAGTGCTAAGTTGACTTTCAGTAGCAGTTTCTGAAATCAGACATGTCTTGCAGGCTTCATAACTCCTTCATTAGGATGAATTTTAAGGCTCATGATATCGCATTTTAAAGCTAAAGGTGTTAGCTTTCATGGCAAAAAAGAAGCAACCCCAAATGATGTATGAAACTCTAAATACAGAGGTTTGAGTACTATCAGGTCACTTGACAACTGTGCAGCAGCATTCCTGATTCCAGAGGCATCTTGCAGATACTATCATTTTTTGCACAGATAGAATTAGGAGATCCATGAGGAGCCAAATTGAAGCTATATGTGTTAGCTTCCTTCGTCAATCGAATTCATGCAAAACTAGTTCCTCGAACTACAGTTATAAGCCTTTAAGTAAGTACATGTCAGAAGTGACTGCTCATCAGTTTTCTTGTGCAGCAGCAGGAACTTTGAAAAATCATATCTCCTTCATAAGGTTGAGTAAAAATGCCCATGATAACTCAAATTAAAGCTAATTAAGTTAGCTTCATATACAAAAGGAAGAAACCAAAAATATCCAGCCAATGTTGAGTTATTCAGAGTTTAGTGATGACAGGTCATTTCCTGATTCCCTGCAAAACAGCAAAAATAGCATCTTCTTGCAGATAGCATAACTTCATGCTCAGTAATAACTAGAACGCCCATGTATAGCCAAATGGAAGGTATATGAGTTAAATATATCCTCCAATTGGAGGCATTCAAAAATATACCCTGGAGCTTCAGTTATGATGCTTTGAGTATGTTCAGGTTAGGGCTGAACTGTGCAGTTGCATTCTTACATCAGACCTGACTTTCAAATGCCATAACCTTCTGCTTGGGTTGAGTTAGAAGTCCATCTAGGTACCAAATTAAAGCTTCATGGGTTAGCTTTAATCTCCAATTGGAATCATGCAAGAACAGTACTTGGAGCTTCAATTATTCAACCTTGACTGTTGACAGGTCATTTCTGAAAAGCTGAGGAGCATCCATGCATGACAGTCTTTGAAGCCCTCGTGTGAACAATCTACTCAATGAAACTTGTTGATTCCAAAGCCATGTGAAAGAGGACATCTTGAAGAGTTTATTAATATAAAGAACTCAAAATTTAAGCAAGTAGAACTCCCGCTATGACCAGTTCAACTCAGACCCGAGAATATGAAACTACTGGGATTGTTCTAAATTGTTTATCATGCCTTGTATTGAACTCACTTTGCTTCACTTGACCTTGGACTTCAAATGTGATTTCATGGGAAATGTAAGGATCCCTATGGTTGAGATAAAGGGAGAGACTCATGCTCCAACTCCTGTTGCAAACAGAGTCTCTTCAGAAAAACACGAACATGCAAGGATAGAATTCTGATAGTGGTAGCGTGATATTTCTTTGGTTGCCATAGGATCGTCTTGGTTCAAGGAAATCAAGAGCCTAAGCTCTGATTTCATATGATGTAAAATCAGACCCTTTAACATGTATGCGGAAGCGAAAACAACAATTTGTTTTTTTTGCTTCCGCATACATGTTAAAGGGTCCGATTTTACATCATATGGTATCAGAGCTTCGGCTCTTGATTTCCTTAAATTCAAGACGGACATGGGCGCATCAAATTCAAGTGTTGAAATTCTAATTGCGATTGGAATTCAAGGGTTAAACTCGAGTGAGGTAGTTCGAGGGTTAATCGGTTTTGATCTCTATAGCACCTTCTAGTAACTTGTTATTTAAGGGGTGGAAGTAAAAAAAAAAAAAGTTATTGTTTTCGTTAGGGTACTATTCATCCAAAAAAAAATTATTGTTTTGGTCTGGTACTATTCAACCGAAAAAAAAAAATCCTGCTCGTCGAGTACTTTTAATCCAAAAAAAAAAAAAATTACTGTTCACGTTAGGGTACTGTTCATCCGGACGGAAAAAAAAAACAGGAAGTCATGTCGGAATTGTTCTTATTTGAAAGCACCTACAAGGAGATCGATCCCGGGTGACTACATGATATCAAGAATCGAGTCGATTCTTTTCAAAGAAAGGGATTATGATACGAATTCGATACGTCTTTCAGAGGATCAATCATTTAACGAGTGACAACATATGGATTAATGACTTGACTGGATTTATTGTTTGTCATTATATTTATTAATAATTATCCTTAATAATGTTTTGCTTAATTACATAATAATAGCTAGTTTTTATGTCTATCATTATGTGACATAATAACTAGTCTTAATAGGTGTCTTTTAGGTTTCCTTTTAGTTGTTTCTTAAGGCTATAAAAGGGCCATTTCAACTGCTTTTGTAGAAAAAACACAAGATAAGAATAAAAGAAAAACTTTTGATTGTCGAGTTTCAATCAGTTCCTTGTTATTGTTTGACGTGTTTTCAAACACTAACCCGAAATGTAATCAATATGTCTTGATTATAGTTCACCATTGTTTGAATTATAGGTCTAGTTCGAGCAAATATCTCATTGTTTTTGAGTTCTCGACGGAATTCAAAGCAAATACCCCTTATTTTATTATTAGTCTTTTTTCTTTAAAAACGCTTCCGCAATTTTTCACAATGATGTAAAATAAGACCCATTAAAGTATATGCGGAAGCGAAACGAACAATATGTTTTTGTATTTTTGTTTTAGTAACGAAACAGTAGCAACTTAACAATGAAACTAGTGAAAATGAAAGGATATTTAGTCCGTAGTTCTACCTCAAACCCGGTGCTAAAAACGAAGAGATTGGAGCCCAATCCTCAATCGCCAATTCGAAGTACAATCTCGAATTTTGTACACAAACTGATCGGGAACGATCAAAAGCTTGCATCAGTTTTTGTTTATTTCAAGCTTCAAAATTCATATTCTGTGATATCATTCATTACAACTTAGTTTAAATAGAAGAAAAGTAAATATGTTAATAAGCTAACTATGGTACTAAATTAAAGGAATATGGTACTAAATTAAACAACTCCTCCTATTGTCCATTTTGGCGAGATACTCTAGCCGTTTTGGAGTTTATTTGCTTTGTCTAAAAGAAGTAAATATCAAGCATAATATTGGGTATCAATTAGGTTCTTTTCCATGCTTCAAACACAAGCCTAAGTCCCTTGAGAGTTCTGATTTCGTATCATTTGAGTAACTCACGTAAACCATAAACTGCTTAACTTGAAACGAGCATATCTCATTCGTTACTTGGTCGAATTAAGCGTAAGACCACTCGTTGGAAAGCTAAGACCACGTACTTTCATCTCCAACTGGTTTTAGATCAAAATGATGAATATATTTCGAGATGTTAAGCTTTAAAGACAGTCATACGAATCTGAAACTTCAAGATTGTTATAAAAACTTATGCTTAATGTATAACCATGTTTTTCTTGCATCATACTCTCTTTGTTCAAAAAGAATCGACCCGATTCTTGTACCAAGTACCTCCTGGATCATTAAACTTAATGAAGTATCTTCGCCTTGATGAAGAACTTATCCCCAATATGTTATCCATCGCACAACAATTTGGCCAAGATCTGATGTTCACTTGCGCTCTTGAGTATGCAACGACCCATGACTTCTTTCTTCTTAAGTCCCAACCATTTTCTCCTTTAAAAAGAGTCAAGTTATCACAAATACTAAAGATCATAGGCTGGTGTGATATGCGGTTGTAGGACAATTCTAACGGGCTTAAGAAAGTGCTTACAAATGCGCTAGCAGCAGCAACTTTGTCTTGCTTTGAATCGTTGATGTGAATAAGGCTAATTATAGCTGATTTTGAATTATTGAAAGATGAAATCTCATTCACATCTTCATCAAAATAAGGTGGCAAGTCGAAATTTAAAGAGGAATCGATCTCCACCGGCGCACTGAAAATACCCAGGAAAGTAGCAATTCCAGTAGGTTTTTACTTGCTTAGACACACACACACATATGGTTCCAAAACAAGACTCAAAGTAAGAAAATGAAACAAGGATAAGCTCTTCCCAAGCACACAGCCAATGGATAGAGGTTCTCTTAATCAAAGCACAAAGCCAGTGACCAAGATAAGTGAGTCCTCCAAGCACAAAGCAAAGGAGAACACCACAACTTCCAGCACGAAGCCAAGAAGGATTAGTCAAGCACACAACCAAGAGTATAAAAAAGAAAACATTGTTGTCAATTCTTTCATTCATTCAAATCTAATTATCATAAAGGACTAAAAGCTCTTTATATAGAGCATTACAAAAGATCCCTACTATACAACATAAAGATACATCTAAGGGCTTGTAATGAGCCTTACAAGGATGCAAAACAGATGCAAAAGTCTACTAATAAGACGAGCTTGGACAGACTGCAATTTGGACAGAAAAGCAACAGAAAAAGTAAGCTTGTCCCTTTCCTGAAATGGCATTGTTGAGCAGTTATTTTTTGGGGCTTGTCTTGGCTCCCTTTTGCTATCACATGATGTTCACACATTTTGGATCATTCAAGGATCAACTTGTAGCCTTGGACGTGCACTTCAAAGTACTTGAGCATATACAAACAACCTTGCTGAACACAAGTGCTAAGCTGAATTTCAGTAGCATTTTCTGAAATCAGACATGTCTTGCAGGCTTCATAACTCCTTCATTAGGATGAATTTTAAGGCTCATGATATCGCATTTTAAAGCTAAAGGTGTTAGCTTTCATGGCAAAAAAGAAGCAACCCCAAATGATGTATGAAACTCTAGATACAGAGGTTTGAGTACTATCAGGTCACTTGACAACTGTGCAGCAACATTCTCGATTCCAGAGGCATCTTGCAGATGCTATCATTTTCTGCACAGATAGAATTAGGAGATCCATGAGTAGCCAAATTGAAGCTATATGCGTTACCTTCCTTCGCCAATTGAATTCATGCAAAACCAGTTCCTCGAACTTCAGTTATAAGCCTTTAAGTAAGTACATTTCAGAATTGACTGCTCATCAGTTTTCTTGTGCAGCAGCAGGAACTTTGAAAAATCATATCACCTTCATAAGGTTGAGTAAAAATGCCCATGATAACTCAAATTAAAGCTATTGAAGTTAGCTTTCATATCCAAAAGGAAGCAACCAAAAATATCCAGCCAATGTTGAGTTATTCAAATTTTAGTGATGACAGGTCATTTCCTTGTTCCCTGCAAAACAGCAAAAATAGCATCTTCTTGCAGATAGCATAACTTCCTGCGCAGTAATAACTAGAAAGCCCATGTATAGCCAAATAGAAGGTATATGAGTTAACTATATCCTCCAATTGGAGGCATTCAAAAATATACCCTGGAGCTTCAGTTATGATGCTTTGAGTATGTTCAGGTTTGGGTTGAACTGTGCAATTGCAATCATTCATCATACCTGACTTTCAGATGCCATAACCTTCTGCTTGGGATGAGGTAGAAGTCCATCTAGGTACCAAATGAAAGCTTCATGGGTTAGCTTTAATCTCCAATTAGAATCATGCAAGAACAGTACTTGGAGCTTCAATTATTTAACCTTGACTGTTGACAGGTCATTTCTAAAAAGCTGAGGAGCATCCATGCATGACAGTCTTTGAAGCCCTCGTGTGAACAATCTACTCAATGAAACTTGTTGATTCCAAAGCCATGTGAAAGAGGATATCTTCAAGAGTTTATTAATATAAAGAACTCAAAATTTAAGCAAGTAGAACTCCCAATATGAGCAGTTGAACTCAGACCCGAGAATATGAAAGTACTGGGATTGTTCTGAATTGTTTATCATGCCTTGTGTTGAACTCACTTTGCTTCACTTGACCTTGGACTTCAAATGTTATTTCATGGGAACTGTAAGGATCCCTATGGTTGAGATAAAGGGAGAGACTCATGCTCCAACTCCTGTTGCAACCAGAGTCTCTTCAGAAAAACACGAACAGGCAAGGATAGAATTCTGATTGTGATAGCGTGATATTTCTTTGGTTGCCATAGGATCGTCTTGGTTCTAGAAAATCAAGAGCCTAAGCTCTGATACCATATGATGTAAAATCAGACCCTTTAACATGTATGCGGAAGCGAAACAAACAATTTGTTTTTTTTGCTTCCGCATACATGTTAAAGGGTCCGATTTTACATCATATGGTATCAGAGCTTCGGCTCTTGATTTCCTTAAATTCAAGACGGACATGGGCGCATCAAATTCAAGTGTTGAAATTCTAATTGCGATTGGAATTCAAGGGTTAAACTCGAGTGAGGTAGTTCGAGGGTTAATCGGTTTTGATCTCTAGAGCACCTTCTAGTAACTTGTTATTTAAGGGGTGGAAGGAAAAAAAAAAGTTATTGTTTTCGTTAGGGCACTATTCATCCAAAAAAAAATTTATTGTTTTCGTCTGGTACTATTCAACCGAAAAAAAAAAAATCCTGCTCGTCGAGTACTGTTTATCCGAAAAAAAATAATTACTGTTCACGTTAGGGTACTGTTCATCCGGACAGAAAAAAAAAACAGGAAGTCATGTCGGAATTGTTCTTATTTGAAAGCACCTACAAGGAGATCGATCCCGGGTGACTACATGATATCAAGAATCGAGTCGATTCTTTTCAAAGAAAGGGATTATGATGCGAATTCGATACGTCTTTCAGAGGATCAATCATTTAACGGGTGACAACATATGGATTAATGACTTGACTGGATTTATTGTTTATCATTATATTTATTAATAATTATCTTTAATAATGTTTTGCTTAATTACATAATAATAGCTAGTTTTTATGTCTATCATTATGTGACATAATAACTAGTCTTAATAGGTGTCGTTTAGGTTTTCTTTTAGTTGTTTCTTAAGGCTATAAAAGGGCCATTTCAATTGCTTTTGTAGAAAAAACACAAGATAAGAATAAAAGAAAAACTTTTGATTGTCGAGTTTCAATCAGTTCCTTGTTATTGTTTGACGTGTTTTCAAACACTAACCCGAAATGTAATCAATATGTCTTGATTATAGTTCACCATTGTTTGAATTATAGGTCTAGTTCGAGCAAACATCTCATTGTTTTTTAGTTCTTGAGGAAATTCAATGCAAATATCCCTTATTTTATTATTAGTCTTTTTTCTTTAAAAACGCTTCCGCAATTTTTCACAATGATGTAAAATAAGACCCATTAAAGTATATGCGGAAGCGAAACGAACAATATGTTTTTGTATTTTTGTTTTAGTAACGAAACAGTAGCAACTTAACAATGAAACTAGTGAAAATGAAAGGATATTTAGTCCGTAGTTCTACCTCAAACCCGGTGCTAAAAACGAAGAGATTGGAGCCCAATCCTCAATCGCCAATTCGAAGTACAATCTCGAATTTTGTACACAAACTGATCGGGAACGATCAAAAGCTTGCAACAGTTTTTGTTTATTTCAAGCTTCAAAATTCATATTCTGTGATATCATTCATTACAACTTAGTTTAAATAGAAGAAAAGTAAATATGTTAATAATCTAACTATGGTACTAAATTAAAGGAATATGGTACTAAATTAAACAGCTCCTCCTATTGTCCATTTTGGCGAGATACTGTAGCCATTTTGGAGTTTATTTGCTTTGTCTAAAAGAAGTAAATATCAAGCATAATATTGGGTATCAATTAGGTTCTTTTCCATGCTTCAAACACAAGCCTAAGTCCCTTGAAGGTTCTGATTTCGTATCATTTGAGTAACTCACGTATACCATGAACTGCTTAACTTGAAACGAGCATATCTCATTCGTTACTTGGTCGAATTAAGCGTAAGACCACTCGTTGGAAAGCTAAGACCACGTACTTTCATCTCCACCTGGTTTTAGATCAAAATGATGAATATATTTCGAGATGTTAAGCTTTAAAGACAGTCATACGAATCTGAAACTTCAAGTTTGTTATAAAAACTTATGCTTAATGTATAACCGTGTTTTTCTTGCATCATACTCTCTTTGTTCAAAAAGAATCGACCCGATTCTTGTACCAAGTACCTCCGGGATCATTAAACTTAATGAAGTATCTTCGCCTTGATGAAGAACTTATCCCCAATATGTTATCCATCGCACAACAATTTGGCCAAGATCTGATGTTCACTTGCGCTCTTGAGTATGCAACGACCCATGACTTCTTTCTTCTTAAGTCCCAACCATTTTCTCCTTTAAAAAGAGTCAAGTTATCACAAATACTAAAGATCATAGGCTGGTGTGATATGCGGTTGTAGAACAATTCTAACGGGCTTAAGAAAGTGCTTACAAATGCGCTAGCAGCAGCAACTTTGTCTTGCTTTGAATCGTTGATGTGAATAAGGCTAATTATAGCTGATTTTGAATTATTGAAAGCTGAAATCTCATTCACATCTTCATCAAAAACAGGTGGCAAGTCGAAATTTAAAGAGGAATCGATCTATACCGGAGTCTCTTAAGAAAAACACGAACATGCAAGGATAGAATTCTGATTGTGGTAGCGTGATATTTCTTTGGTTGCCATAGGATCGTCTTGGTTTAAGGAAATCAAGAGCCTAAGCTCTGATACCATATGATGTAAAATCAGACCCTTTAACATGTATGCGGAAGCGAAACAAACAATTTGTTTTTTTTGCTTCCGCATGCATTTTAAAGGGTCTGATTTTACATCATATGGTATCAGAGCTTCGACTCTTGATTTCCTTAAATTCAAGACGGACATGGGCGCATCAAATTCAAGTGTTGAAATTCTAATTGCGATTAGAATCAAGGGTTAAACTCGAGCGAGGTAGTTCGAGGGTTAATCGGTTTTGATCTCTAGAGCACCTTCTAGTAAATTGATTATTAAGGGGTGGAAGTAAAAAAAAAAAGTTATTGTTTTCGTTAGGGTACTATTCATCCAAAAAAAAAGTTATTTTTTCGTCTGGTACTATTTAACCGAAAAAAAAAAAAATCCTACTCGTCGAGTACTGTTAATCCGAAAAAAAAAAAATTACTCTTCACGTTAGGGTACTGTTTATCCGGACAGAAAAAAAAAAACAGTAAGTCATGTCGGAATTGTTCTTATTTGAAAGCACCTACGAGGTGATCGATCCCGGGGGATTACATGATATCAAGAATCGAGTCGATTCTTTTCAAAGAAAGGGATTATGATGCGAATTCGATACGTCTTTCAGAGGATCAATCATTTAACGGGTGACAACATATGGATTAATGACTTGACTGGATTTATTGTTTGTCATTATATTTATTAATAATTATCCTTAATAATGTTTTGCTTAAATACATAATAATAGCTAGTTTTTATGTCTATCATTATGTGACATAATAACTAGTCTTAATAGGTGTCTTTAAGGTTTCCTTTTAGTTGTTTCTTAAGGCTATAAAAGGGTCATTTCAATTGCTTTTGTAGAAAAAACTGTAAACATAAATTATAGGATCTTGATTAAAGCAATAATTACTGAAAGGTAGTTACGTGATGTAGCCATTAGATCTGATAACAAAATCACTTGAGAAAGATAAAGAATAAACGCTTATTGCTTTGCCTTCTTCTGCCTTCCTTATTCTCTAACTCACTTTCTTTATGTGTGTTTCTTAATATGAATGAATTAGGTTAAAGCTCAAACAGGTGTGCTTATATAGAGAGGTGGAATGAGGGGCTTAATAGAATAAGTAGGCATGTATGTTAATGGCCTGTAAACATTAACCGTAATCCACTTAAACTAGGACTCCTATTAAAAACCCGAAAAAATATATTTAACCATTATTTAATTAAGGCGACTAATATCAGTAATTAGGTCCACATAATAGAGAATTAAATAATAATTCTTACATTCTCCCACTTGGACCATATTACTGATTAAAACATAATGTCACGTTTAATTATAACATAAGGCGCGTAGACGGTTAAATGCATACATAATGGGTTTATCTTAATTACCCTGATTATCCCTGAACAATTGGTTGAGTCATGGCGGAGACACTACTATAAATGAGAAGTGGTCCTTCCATGTACTACAGACCAATCACTTAGAATAATCAGTCTGTACAAGGAGCAAACATAATCCCCAAATAATGTCCTTGCAGAAAAGGACCGATTCTGTTAATCGAGCAACAACAATGTATACAATAACAATAATACGATACAGAAAATTTGTTCGGAAATCATCATCATAATAAAACATAAGTCGATTAATCAAAACATAAGTGTCATCATTACAAAGCACTAGCACGATCCAAACATAAACGAAAAGTCTTAATGATTATCCTCCAGACCCATATCAATAGCATGCTTCAAAAATGTCTTTGGAGGTAATCCCTTAGTTAAAGGATCTGCTATATTAGCACTAGTCATAATGTGCTCAATTGACACAATGTTTTTCCGAACTTCCTCCTTAACTGACAAGTATTTCATTTCCATGTCCTTTATTACTTTAGAATACTTGTCATTCTTCGAAAAGAAGACAGCTGCGGTATTATCCCAATAAATTCTCAACGGCCTTGAACAGAATGCATAATGCTAAGCCCTGAGAGAAAATTCCGCAACCATAAAGCTTGAATAGTTGCCTCAAAGCACGTTACAATTTCAACTTCCATAGTGGATGAGGCAATAATTGTTTATTTAGCACTTTTCCAGGAGATTGCTCCCCCAGCTAAAACAAACACATAACCAAAAGTGCTTTTCCTTGAGTTCACGCATCCACCAAAATCTGAGTCAGCATATCCAATAACCCATTTCAGGATTGGACTGATATCGACCCAACATACCTACTGCAAAACTTATGTCGGGTCTTGTACAGACCTGCGCATACATTAAGCTTCCAACCAGAGATGCATAAGGAAAGTTTTTCATGGTATTTCGTTCTAGCTCAGTCTTAGGACACATACTTAAGCTGAACTTATCCCCTTTCTGAATAGGAACATCATTGGGATTACATTTTACCATGTTAAATCTTTCTAAAACTTTACTGATATAGGCTTTCTGAGACAACCATAATGTCCTTTGTGATCTGTCTCGAGATATTTCCACCCCGATCACATAAGACGCCTCTCCCATATCTTTCATCTCAAAGTTGCTTGATAGGAAATCTTTAGTTTGACGTAATAGTGACAACGTCAAATATTGTCGTGTCTAGTAGTAATTTTTAGAGTCTTTCGTTTTACTTTTTACGGGTCATTAGCTATGTTTTATGTTAATTTTAGTTTTTGTAATAATGTTAGTATTTAGTATTTTAAGTCAATTTTGAGAGTCAAATCCCGAAAGTCAATGAAAGTCAAACCCGAAAACCCGAGACCCAAAAACCCGGAAATTGGAGTGGGCTAGCAATGAATCACCAAGGTATGAAGACCAAGCCCAATGGGTCAATGGAAGTCAAGGCGGGGCCAAAAGACTATGGGTCAACGAAAGTCAAGAAGGAAGCAAAGGTAAAATCTGGCAGTGTTCGACGCAGCCTGCGTCAGCACGACGCAGCCTGCGTCGTAGGACGCAGCCTGCGTCATTTCTCAGCACGGGTTTTTCTCATTTTTCTCGTCTTGTCTTTTGGAAGCCCACCTTTCAAGGCCCCTAGGTTTGCGGACCAAGGGTATAAAAGAAGAAATCTGAAGAGAGAGAAGGGCATGAAGCATTCAACATACAACATTATATTTTCCTTAGAATTCTCTCTTTTTGTTCTTCAACTTTGGCTCTTGTAATGGGTTTTTACTTAGAAATTGGTTGTAATATGAAGACTATGGGTAGCTAATCTTCTTTTGCTTAGTGTAATTTGAACAAGTCTTCCCTTTTAGCATTGTAAGACCTTTTAATCCTTCCTTCTCTATTTAATTCCATTTTCCTTTGTTTGAATTTCATTGTTAAATGAATTGTTGTTAAGACTAACCATCTTAGTAATTGTTGTTAAGACTAACCATCTTAGTAATTGTTTGTTTGATTAAATTGCTTGTCTTGATGAATTTGGTTGATTTGTTTGGTATTTGTTGAAGCAACTTTGAAAGATTGTAACTTTGGTTTAAAAGTTGTAATCTTTTGAATGGAAATTGGGTTATTGTGTATTTAGAACATGGTTTAATGTTTCATTACATGATTCTAGCATGCTTCTTTAGTTTTGTGCTTAAAGCTTGCATCTTTATTTATGCTTATGTTTTAATAAGTATGGGTTTAGTTGTATTGAGTCATTTATGGATGGTTTAATTCATGGTGGCTAGTTCTTAGAAGTTTGTAATAGATAGTTAGAGCAAGGAAGGAAAGAAGGGTCTTTACTATGCTAATTGTGGGGGAACTTGGGATAATTGCACTAAGTTACTTCTCCTTATTTGAATCTTTGAGCATTTAGTTGTTATTGGTAATTTTAAACTTGATAATCATTTTCTCATGAAAAACTCTCTCCCTATTTGTCATCTACATGTTTTCCATTGTGAATATCATAGTTTGTAATTAATTTAAGTCTTTGTTTTGATTAGTATCTTAATTAGTAATTAGTGTCTTAATTTGTGATTAGAGTAATTACTTTGTCAATTGATATTTTGCAAGAGTCTAGATTAGATTATTTTAGCTAATACCGCTTTCACTTGGGTTCGATCCTTTTCTTACCCTTACTACCCTTTTATTTAGGTTGGTTTGAGTCTAGATTTGGTTTTATAAATTGTTATTTGATTTAGCTAATTTGTGGAATTAACGACACCGTATTTTAGCCTATCAAATAGTCCCAAATCACTGCTCGCTATAAGTATGTCATCGACATATAAGACCAAAAATGCAAATTTACTCCCACTGATCTTCAGGTATATACACTGATCAACAGTGTTTTCTTGAAACCCAAAGGAGGTAATGGTATTATGGAACTTAATATACCATTGTCGAGAAGCTTGCTTAAGTCCATAAATGGACTTCTATAATATACAGACTTTGTCCTCTTTGCCATCAATAATGAAGCCTTCAGGCTGAGCCATGTAGACTTCTTCTTCCAAACTCCCATTCAAGAATGTCGTTTTCACATCCATTTGATGTAGCTCTAAGTCAAAATGAGCTACAAAAGCTAAAATGATCCGTAATGAATCCTTCTTAGAAACTAGAGAGAAGGTTTCATTATAATCAATGCCTTCTTTCTGATTAAAGCCTTTAGCTACCAGTCTGGCTTTATGTCGTTCAATATTACCCAAGGAGTCGCGCTTGGTCTGAAAGACCCACTTGCAGCCGACAGCCTTATGACCTACTGGTAAATTGACCAACTCCCAAACCTCATTCTTAGCCATAGACTCCATCTCATCTTTCATGGCATTAATCCATTTATCAGAATCATCACAATTCATAGCTTGTGAAAACGTAACCGGGTCATTATCAATACTAATGTCAAATTCACATTGTTGTAGATATACATAGTCATCTGAAGTAGTTGGCTTTCTAGGTCTTGTGGACCTTCTTAATACTATTTCAGGAGCTGTATCAACAACTTCAGTGGCAATGTTATCATTCTGGAGTGGAGGGTCATCAACGTTAGGTTCCACAGTATTGACTGGGTCAACATTATCATTATGTGGAACTTCATCAATTGAAATTGGGGGCAAGGAAGCTGGAATTGCCACCCTAACTTCATTGACTATGACATCCCTTACCTGATCACTCCCACTAACTTCGCCATTCTCAAGGAATTTGGCATTTCCGGTTTCCACAATTCTTGTTCTGTGTGTAGGACAGTAAAACCTATACCCTTTAGACTTTTCTGGATAGCCGATAAAAACCCCACTAATGGTTCTTTGATCGAGTTTCCTTTCATGTGGATTATAAATGCGTGCCTCTGCTGGGCATCCCCATACATGCAAATGT
>JAIUZE010000407.1:0-27977 GCA_022085475.1 Heliosperma pusillum
GGTTGTCATTCTCTTGGTGTTATGCATAGAGATCTTAAACCTGAGAATTTCTTGTTTGATTCTACTGATGAAGATGCTGTTCTTAAGTCTACTGATTTTGGACTTTCTGTGTTTTTTAAGCCTGGTTAGTGATTTTTTTTTCCGGCTTTTCGATTTTTGTGTTTTTAGTGTTGATTCTATTGTGAAGTAGTAGTCCAGTTCTCGACGCAGTTTTTATCTTGGCTTAGTAGGAAATGATCTCTTTGTGTTGCTGACTATGGATAAGGTTGTGAGTCATATAATTTTGATTCTATTGCGAAGTAAAGGTGCTTAGATACAGTTCTCGACGCAATTTTCATATTGGCTCGTGAAGTTTTGTCAGAAACCAATTTATAGGAGTCTTCGAATGTGAGGTGCTGTTGTTGCATTTGAAGATCTTGAATAGCATTTAAGAGTTGTCAGAAGTCTCTCTTGTGACGGACAAATGGTGGATCATTTTATGATAAAAAAGAACCATCCATAAGTGGTTGCATTTTATCATAAAATGATCACATTTCTTGTGACAAATGAGAATTGGTGATATTAATTTGTGTTGAACTATTGTTAGGCTGTGAACTCAAATCTATTATGCCTTTTTTTTTGCAACGATAAATTGAAAGTAAGGATCGCGGGGTTACTATGGATTCAGATGTCTTTCTATATAGAATCAGTATTGATGGAACACCGGTGTTACTATTCTTCGAGATACTCATTTTTAGATCTTTGTTGCAGGGGATACTTTTACTGACGTAATTGGAAGCCCCTACTATGTTGCTCCGGAGGTATTGCGCAAGCGCTATGGACCTGAAATTGATGTTTGGAGTGCTGGTGTTATCCTTTACATCCTACTGAGTGGTGTTCCTCCATTTTGGGCAGGTAGTTCTTCAGTCGCGTAAAGCCATCTTTTTAGCTTCATTATTCTGATAACTATTTCAGAACCATCAATAAAAACCGCTCATATAAGATGCCATTTCATCGTATCTGTAAAACCTATAATGCTTGTTCAATTCACCCTCTCTGCAGAAACTGAATCAGGAATCTTCAGACAGATTTTGCATGGCAAGTTAGACTTTGGGTCAGACCCATGGCCTAGTATTTCAGATAGCGCCAAGGATTTAATCCGCAGAATGCTTGATAGAGACCCAAAGCAGCGGTTAACAGCCTACGAAGTTTTATGTGAGTCATAACTCCTGACTGTATACTATAAATAGTGTTTCTCTTCAGAAATCGTGGTCTTAATCTAGCCACTGAGAGCGTGAAGTTTGAATATGGAGTATTTCTTCTGCAGGTCACCCTTGGATTGTGGATGACACTGTTGCGCCTGATAAGCCTCTGGACTCTGCTGTTATGACGCGTTTGAAACAGTTTTCAGCCATGAACAAAGTTAAAAAGATCGCTTTACGCGTAAGTATCAACCACTTTCATTTTCTTCCCCTTTCAACATAGTAACTCCGCCTATGTCCTCTAACCTCTCCTGATCTGTTCGCAATTTTTGTATATTGCATCAAACTGATGTCGAATACTTTGCTTCACAGGTTATAGCAGAAAGTCTTTCAGAGGAAGAAATTGGTGGTTTAAAAGAATTGTTTAAGATGATTGACACAGACAACAGTGGAACCATAACTTTTGAAGAACTCAAAGTTGGCCTAAAGAGTGTCGGGTCCCAAATGACCGAGTCTGACATCAGATCTCTTATGGAGGCAGTAAGTCGATACTTCTAGAGTTGAATTTCATAGTGTTTTTTTTAAGACTCAACTGAGAGTCTGAGAGTCTAGTACCCTGTTAAATGTTGCTTGCTTCTTGCAGGCGGATATCGACAACAATGGAACTATTGATTACGGAGAATTTCTTGCTGCGACTCTTCACATGAATAAGATGGAGAGGGAAGAGAACTTGATAGCCGCCTTCAAATATTTTGACAAAGATGGTAGCGGTTACATAACCATAGATGAGCTTCAACAGGCATGCAAAGAATTTGGTCTAGGCGAGGGTCATTTGGATGATACAATTAAGGAAATCGACCTTGATAATGTAAGTAATATTTCCCTCTCTCCCTCCTTTTTGTCGAAGCTAGTCTCCCAGGAAACCAACACAAAAATTTCGACGCATATCATTAGTAACAGTTAATAAAATGCAGTGAAAATCATTACTGAATTCTGATGAATGTTTACATTTGAATATGAATAGGATGGCCGTATCGACTTTCAAGAGTTTTCTGCAATGATGAAGCAAGGTGACGCAGGAGAGGGTGCAAGAACTGTAAGAGGAAACTTGAATTTTAAGTTGGCTGAAGAATTGGGAATTAAAGGTACTTAAAGCTGAAACTGCTTTCGAATTTTAACACGACTGCATTTTGAGACGGTGTTGTGTTATTGATGACACAACGACTGAGATATGCTGCACAACATATCGGGATTGAAGTTGATATCTAATACCATGGTTTAAGGGTTTGGAAGGTTGATCTATGTAACCTTTAATTGTGTTGCTTAATTTGGGATAGAGCTAATGTATTGAATTTTTGAGATTTTCAGTCGAAAAAAAATTGATTAACATTTAGATGAATGTGTTACAACTCTTACAAGATCCGACTGATTGCTAGGTTACGGAGCTCACATTCTGAGATGCGACGATCAATATCAGGATTCAAGACGCATTAGTAGATTATATGATCACTAGTGAGCTATATCCGATTTGAGCTATTGATTATGTTAGTCAGGTAGGGTAGAGACGGTGAAGGCTGATACCGTCATAATGTTACTTCTATTACATAGCAATCGGTCGGAAATCAGGTAGGGTAGGGACGGTGAAGGCAGATACGTCATAATGTTACTTCTGTTACATAGCAATCGGTCGGAAATCAGGTAGGGTAGAGACGGTGAAGGCGGATACGTCATAATGTTACTTCTGTTACATAGCAATCGGTCAGAAATCAGGTAGGGTAGAGATGGTGAAGGCGGATGCCATCATAATGTTACTTATGTAATCGGTCAGAACTCGCAACACATTTAGTTGCGTTACAACTTACACACTTACACCTTACGCGTATTGGCATTGTGATGTGTGGGTAGAGACGGTTAAGGTAGATGCCGTCATACTATGAGAGTATGAGCAATCATTTAGGAGTATCATCTCTCACATTATTGCTCATTTCAAGTTCCTGGAGATAATTTGTTTATCTTTATAGCAAATTCGTTGTTGTTCCTCAATCACGCCGAGTGAGGTGTCACCTCAGATTTTGACATGGGTTAAATTGGGCCAAGTCGATTATCCATTTGCCCTCCCAACCAAACGAGTTGGTTTTGGTTCATCAGCTTTTTGGGTTCTATCGAGTCGGTTCAAATTTCCTAGCTATACATCAGTTGCAGTTTCGGAACTCCCGACAGTCCAAGTAGTGGCAAGTTGCCAACTGCCAACCCAATAACAAGTTATGACCTTTCCGGCTTTTTTTTTATATATATATATATTTTTTAAAAAAAAGGTAATAGTAATACAGTCAATAGCAGAAGTGGCAGGCAGGCATACATTTTTACAGGTTTCAGAAAATCTCGCAAGAAATTCATCACGGTTCTATGAATTCAGACATCTAATATTTCATCATTTTATACTGAAAAAATCAGGGCACAAATCTAATACATGGAGAGGAACAACTATCGATAATTCGTACAATTGAATACTCTATACGACTATATCTCCATCCACAGAGAATATCTCCCATTCACCTTCCTCTTGTACAAGGCAGTGAGTATGTAATAGGAGTAGTATACATGGGTTTGCCAGGCACTAGAATCCGAATAAGGTTGCACAAATGATAACAAATCCTTGAACATAAATCAAAGAGTGAGTGACGGAAGATTGCCTAACCGGGTGAATTTTGAAAATCTTCATTCGTAGGTTCGCTTCCTCTTGAGGACAGTAGGAATTATGATGACAGCGCCAATCAGGAAAAGGACAGCCAGTGTTTTGAAATCATATAGATCTTTCACGGATTTTAGTTCTCCCAGTGCTAGTCCAGCCTGTTTTCAGAGGGGTTATAAGATCAGATTATGGGAATAAAAAGCGAGATAGCAAGGTGATAAATGTACCCTAATTTTTCTAAAACGCATATAAACCTAAACCGAATAATTTACAAAATTAAAATCACAAACTATTACTTTTAGTTTTGACAAATGCATAGATAGTAAATCAATCACAAATCCATCATCATTTAAAAGGCTGATGTAATAACAACCTGGTTCTCACCTCACTTTGCCACTCCACTACGGCACTACTATATTCACATCAACCACAACAACCATTTTAGTGTTTTGAAGTTTTTGTGTAATTAAGTTCGAGGTGATTATGAGGAGCCAATTAAGTATAAAAGGGGTGGAGGAGTGGCGGTGGAGAGACGAGGGAGGGTACTAGTGTAATACACTGCCTCTTAAGTCTTAATTGGATTAATAATCACTTACATTCACCCTAGGATAATGCACTACCTCTTAATGGGAGTAATAGGTCCGCAATACACCTATCGTCCTCCACTCACCAGACTCGCACAACAGTAATACAGGGCCGAGATTTGACCACCTCCTTCACTTTGTTTGGACCACTATTATCGCTGTAATAAAAACCGTAATCCAAACATACCCCATGAAAGAAGACTTTATCAAAACTCCAAATTTATTAGTCACGCCCTCAGCCTAGCCCCCAACACTCGACTTTCATCAATATTCCATGTCAGTTTTTAATCACAAAGCGGTAGGAATGCGGGGTAATAACCTGGTAGATCCTCTACCCAACCACAAATCAACAAGTGAAATTTTGTTAAAATGACAGCTCGTTGAAATAAATGATTTTAAGACAAACAAGTTAGCTTAAGATGTCAATATATTAAGGCTTTAAGATACTTTCAGATATATCAATTCTTCATTATAATTTGAGATGAGAAATGATATAAATTGGAAGGATACTACGACTTTGAATTCATAGCTATCAATGCCACTAAGGGGGCGTTTGGTTCAACGTATTGCAAATGGAGTGGAATGGATTCTAATATCATAGAGGTATGGAGTTAGAATCCCATACTTGTTCATAAGTGTTTGGTTGAGTCATGGAATGGATATAATATAATAATAAGTTGGAATGGAGTTAGAATCTTGGGTGTATATATGGGTGAGATTTCAAGGGGTTGGAATGGAGTTACCAAAAGCCTCCAACCAAACACTAGAATGAATTGAATCCATTCCAATCCATTCCAAAACCTCCAACCAAACGCCCCCTAAATTATTCATCGTCAAAACCCCAAAACAAGCTAAAGAACCCATTCTTAGCTACCACCAAATAAGAAATTTGTGCAGCCAAATCAAAATCATACATAACACACAAGACCTAAAAAGGACTAGTTTTATGCATCGTATGTTTTATCACAAATGCAAAAGACAAGCTTTTTATGTATTTAGACAAACCCTAGGCTAAGCTCAACAACAGAGACTAATCAGTCCCCAGTTTCAGACTGAATAGAACATGTTTACAATGGTTTCCAATATAATAAACTACTTCATCTCAAATACTTTATGAGGCAGGTTAATGACCCAAAAGCACTTGCCACACTCTAATATACCACAGCAGTTGTTGTTTAAGAAATAGAAAATCACACCTGTAAGTGAGGGAAATGAAAGCACTTACCCTTACAGTAATAAATGATGCTGGAATAAGACCGACTACTGTCGCTAGGAAAAAGATATGGAATGGTATATCCACTATCGGAGATGCCAAATTGATGAAAAGATTGGGTAAAGTTGGAGTGACCCTCAAGAAAAGCATATAATTCATCAGCTTCTCCCTACGCTTTGCAATCTGTGGAGAAGATCAGAGACGTCACATTAAAAGTGAAAAAACCAATCCACCTAGGCAATTTATTATCATCAAATGTTATACCTCTCCCTGAAAAAATCTCAACTTTTCAGGCCACAGCCAGTTGACGATGGGCCTGCCAATCAGTTTAGATAAAAAATAGCAGGATGATGCTCCAGCAGTCGCATTGAACACAACCAACAGAAGGCCTTTAAACACACCGAAGAGTGCTCCAGCCAACAAGGACATGAAGATGGTACCAGGAATCATGAATGTCTGCATGAATATATATGTTGAGCAGTAACCAATAATGAACTGTGTTGGGTGATCACCCGCATACATTGCAAGATTTTCTCTGAACCATTTAAACACAAAAGCTAATAAGCAAAGATCCATTACAACATCAACATACAAAAGAAAAAAAAGAACCTTTAATTACAACCAAGTGTTTGCATGAATTGGGAGTCAACATTATGAGATAACTGACAGACTAGAAATTAGCGACAGTGTTGGCTTGAAGAATGGGATGAAGAGAGTAATAATTACCCCTTAATGAAGGTAATAGTTACCCATCACTCCTACCCCTAGAGTAAAGACTCACTGGTGGTAGTGGTGGTGGTGGTAATTATTACTCCATAAAGGGACAATAATTAACACCAGCCTTTAGAGTAATCCTTCCGCTTTATATTTGAATAACAGTTTGCCCTTCATCGCCTCTTTATCTTCCTTACAGCAGTACCACGTAAAACTTACACCCAACACTAGGCACTTAGGCAGACCTAATTGGACAACACATTCCAAACCAACACTAACAAATGCTTAATTACATGAAAGACTGAATGAGTCACAATAACCCGTGGAGTGGATGAAAACCAAACAGTCGTCCAATACCTCACATTTAACCATTAAAAAGTACTCCATCCAATACAATAAGATTCACACCTTTCTTTTGAGGCCATCTCATAATAAAGTTCGCAATGGAGGACTGTTAACCTTATTTAGAGACAGACACAGTAACATTCTATGTAAACACACATAAGCCCTAATTACCGTCTACAACAATAAGAAGAGTCGCCACTACGACCAATGCCAACCTTCTCAAACACTCCATACATTCTAAACTAGCTCCAATCTTACAACAAAAAAACTAACGACTACTTATGCTAATGTAATCATCCATCATCTCAATGAGTCACCCAATACCTCAAACTTTAACCACACACACACAACATTCTCGTCAAATTTCCCAATGACATTCTCGTCAAATACTCCCTCTGTCACATAATAAGGAACAAAGCAAAGTGTGAACCTAATTATAAGAACCAGCCTGTAAGGAAAGTTCGAACCTTGCTCCGAGACAGACATATTACTCCATAAATCTAAATTAGCTCCTATAATACAGCAACAAAATTAACTACTACTTATGCTAAGTGCTAACATTGTCATCCATCAGCTGATCAACTCTACACAAACTCTCAATCCGAAACGAAACCAAGAATTAGAACTGAGAACTCCATAAATCTAAACTACCTCCTATCTTACAGCAACAAAATTAACAACTAATTAACCTAATATAGTAATCAATCAACTCAAACAAATTCTCAATACGAAACGAAACAAACTCCACAAATCTAAACTACCTCCTATCTTACAACAACAAAATTATCAACTACTTAACCTAACAAATTCTCAATACGAAACGAAACGAACTCCTTACATTCTAAGCTAGCTCCAATCTTACAGCAAAAAAATTCAAACAAATTCCTCAATACGAAACGAAACAAAACCGAAACCGAAACCCAAAACCAACAAAAGTAGAAAGAAACAAAACAAAACAAAATCAAAGAAAGATAATACTACTTGAGAATCCGAAGATCGGAAATAGTACGAGGCAACTTAATTTGACCATATTGAGAAGCAGGCATTCTCCAAAAAATGAAAAACAATCCAAAAACAAACACCGTAAACACCGCCATAGCAACAACAACTTCGCCGTATTTTATCGGAAACCTAGTTTCCATTTTCGATTTTTTACTCATTGGTGAATCCTCCATTTTTACGCATTCTTCATCTCCACCGCTTCCTGTTCCTCCAGCTCCTCCTACTATTACTATTCTCGGCGCCGCCATTGTTGTGCGGTACCGTACCTTCGATTAATCCAATTTTTCTTGTTGTAATTATTGTTGTTAATTTAGGTTTTCCAGATCATTTTGTTGCTGATTGATTTGTAGATCAATGTGGAGGAGGAGAGTAATTTGGGGATTTCGAAACCCTAATTTGTTGTTGGCGGATCAATTTGGGGATTTATTTGATTTTATTTTATTTGAATTAAAATTTCGTATTTTAATTTTATTTTGATTTTGAAAGGTTATGAAATATGATCGGTGGAGTTGGTACGTATCTAAGGGTATAATATTGGAATCTACTTATGAATATTGTCGGAAAGTATTTTAGAGAATTAAAATTGTCTGAGGTCACAATCGGAAAAAGTGATCGAAAATATTTAAATTGATTAAGGATAGAATATCTTATCATGTGTAATTTGAATAGTATTCGAAATCCAATTTAATTTGATTTGAATCGATTGCAACATACCCGAGACATTACAAATACTTCATACTTAAACTTGAATACATCTGAGTTAGTGCTTTTGATGGAAGGGAAGGCACATTTGGTTCATCTCGTGCGGCAAGCGGGCTTGACAGTCCATTTTCCAAAATTTACAAAGATCCGACCCACAAATCCGCTTTTCTGTGGGCCAAAAAGAGCATGCTAGCCCGGCCCGCGTCCGGATCTGGCCTGCATTTGACCACCTCTAAACTGAAAACTGAACCAATTGGCCTGAATCAAAGAGATTTATCTTCTTAGAAGAAAAAAACGCCACCTTTATTATTTTTCTTATTAGTTATTTATTTAGTAGTATAAAATGGTATATTGAACTATTACTATCTGATATGAAAAATGTAATGAATATGAACTCAGTTCGCTTGTTCATTCACTCGACTTGTTTCTTGCTGTTCAAAAATGCATAAATTAATCAAGTTAGCTAATTAATATTAACCCAAAATTCGAACCCAAAGTTAACCCAAATGACACTTAATTATATGATTTAACCCAATCTGAACTTGAACCAAATAACCGACTTATTACAAGGTTTACCCACTACCCGACCCAGCCTACCTTGGCTAGTGAAAAAGAAGAAGCCAAATGGTCATGTTCGTGCTCAACCTAGCCAAGCCTCGGACCGATTAAGAGCTGGCACTACCCGACTTGTGGCCAAGTCTACTCGCACCTTATCAATTATGGAGTGCACCACTAATCATGGAATAAAATCAATGAATAGCTCAACTAGTATAGACCCTGTGCAATTCACGGTATAAATAGAGGTTGAATTTCAGTGTATTACACTTATAAATTTTAAACGGAAACACAATTAATTTTTTTATATTTCTTATCTTTAAGAACATATTTATTTGAGAACAATAATTAAAAATAAATAACTAATCAAATAGCTAATGATATCGTTTTGATATTTTAATGAAAGCTTCTTTCTTTTTTTACCATGAATCAAAGTATATTATTTTATAAATTTCACAAATTAATTTAACTACTTTTTTGGTATAAAGCTAGTAATAACAATTTATAGTTTAATGAAAATAATATAGTTTAATTTAATGAAAATGTTATATTTTAATAAGATAACTCTTTATTTTCTTCCGTTCCTTATTTGTTTGCATTTTAGAGGAAAAATTATTGGACAAACTTATTCTTTTATTATAAGGGAAATTTTTTTAGTATTTGCTCCTAATGTATGTTACATCAATGTGAATAATTAGCGAGCCGCAACGACATTAGCATAAGTAGATAAGGTTTTTATTTTGGTTGATAGGTTGCTTTAACAAGGTCAATATAGTAAGTAGATGTGCTATGTTTTGGTGAAGAAATAATTAGAGAGTTAGACACTTAGATAAAAATTAAAGCGTAGATCATTAGGTTTTCTGAGAGACGGTCTCAATAATACTCCGTAGTTAGTAAATGTACAGACACATACCACAGTCGTAGTTTTTAACTACATGCATGCAGTTCATGCTTTTTTTATTTTCTGGGATATCTTTTGTTATTACGGAACATTCATACCTTCTTTTGTCACTTACTTTTTGCCAAATTATATAGGCATCATTTCATTTTTCAATACGGTGTATCAACTATTTTACACTATCCTTGCATTTTATAAGGTGAACTTGAAGAACATTCGAAATTTAATTAAAAATTTCAAAATTTATGGCATAAGTCAAAAGTTTATAAAAATAATAAAATAAAATAAACTTTAGTTTTAGTCTTAAGTTTTGGGCAAATTCTTGTTTCAGACAGACAAATTTCGTCTGAACAATAAGATGGGATTTTGTAACCATATATATTATGGCTAAATGTAAACACATCAGTTTAGCTAATGTTATAGATAGCTTATACTAACTTATTTTTCAAGAGTTGCCACATTTTTACTGTAAAATGATGTCAAAACCTTGTATTCTTATTTCAGTAGAAAATGAATCCTACATTGGAAGGGAGACCAACATAAAGTCTTAGTGATGTTTGATGCTTCATTGCTTCTAATACTTTTATCACAAATTCTCATTGAAGACGGGTTATATTTGTCACAAGTTGAAGACGGATAGTGTCCTTCTCATAATGTGTAAGTGGTAAGGACAAGGGTATGACAAATGGATTCCCCCACTTGCCCTTTCACTTGCATATTGTGAAAATAATACTATTCGTTTTCAGTTTATGACGGATAATGTCCGTCGAGAGAGGGTCGTAGTTTTATAGCATATGGTATAATTTTTATTGAACTTAAAGGGACCATCGATCATCATCCAGAAACAGGCTACGTACTTCGCATTGCAGTATTGCACTACTACGAAGCTAAGTCTACGTCAAAGTCAAACAGTATCTTTTAATAAGAATTTTAAACCTTTTTTAAATAATACTCGTATTATAAATAGAAGTACACCATAATTTGAAAGTTTTCATCTTTCAAACTTCTAATATTTAAAATTTCATATGCAACAAACCATGTTTTCCTCCATGAAAAATTATAATAACTTTTCTCACATATTATTAATAAGCATGAAAGGTTAAGTAGCATGATTATTGGCAAGGTTATATAACACCGAGCGCTCTAACGTTATTACATGCATAAATCGAGAAAGACGAGCTCTACTCGACTTTAAGCAAGGCTTCAATGTCGAGTTAAGCAACGTCGTCTCCTCATGGAACGATGATGAGGGAAATGAAAATTGTTGTCATTGGCAAGGTGTTAAATGTAACAATAAAACAGGACATGTTATATCACTTTCCCTTGGATACGCCGGTTTGAAGGGTAAAATCGTCATTTCGCTCCTCGAGTTGAAGCACTTGAGGCACTTGGATCTTAGAGGAAGTGTCTTAGACAACATCCCTTCTTTTATAGGATCATTAAGTAAGTTAAGATACCTTAACCTCTCACAAGTTCATTACCCTTCAACTAACATCATTCCTAATGAACTTGCTAAACTTTCTTTATTACAAGTTCTTGATCTTGGTTATAGTTCTAACATTAAATGGTATGATAATTACATTTATCATCCTACTTCTTCTTTAGGTGGTTTTAATGGTCTTACTTCTAACAATCTTTCATGGGTTTCGAAATTATCCTCGTTACAATATCTCGATTTAAGCCATGTTAGGCTTTCTAAAGCTTCAAATTGGCTTACCTCAATTGCAAACCTTCATTTCTTGAAGCATTTGCAATTGTATAATTGTCACCTTCCTATGCCAAAACCAATCCCATTTTCGAGTTTTTCTAGTGTTAGATATCTTAATCAACTTGAGTATCTTCGTCTTGGTACTAATCGTCTCAACTCGAGTATTTTTGATTGGTTTTCCAACATTTCTACTAACCTTAACCATCTTGATCTCAGAGGAAATTTGTTTAGTGGAAAACTTCCTAACGTTCTTTGGAATGTCAGTTCCCTCGAATTCCTTGATCTTTCGGATAATTCTTTTGAAGGCGATTTACCTCAGGATCTCCTTCAAAGACTTCCTAGCCTTGCTTATCTTAGCATTGCAAGGAATAAATTTTCCGGTCAATTCCCGAAACTTCTAACAGATGGAAACAATACATCCCTTCAGACTTTCGACATGTCCTCAAATCGGTTTTTAGGTCATATCCCTGCATTTTTGGGTGATATCACTTCTCTTATAAAGCTTAACCTCTCTTATAATCAATTTAAAGGCAGTATCCCAAAATCGTTCAGCAAATTACATAACTTGCAGTTGTTAGACTTATCTTCTAATGGGTTGGGTGATACCGAGTTTAATGTCAGTCTTTACGACAGCATTTCTCAGCTTTATAATCTCAGAGATCTAGATGTTTCATCTAATTCCCTTCATGGTACCATTTCTGAAATTCACTTGAACAACTTTGTTCACCTGAGTGTTTTAGACATGTCTGACAATTTCATAACCTTAAACTTTGGTCGAAATTGGATCCCGCCTTTTCAACAGGCTAAGCTCTTGATGCTTGGTTCCTGCAATATAGGACAGAAATTTCCAAAATGGGTTATGACACTAAATAGGTTATCCACTTTAGATTTATCTAACTGCGCGATTTCTGTTGAAATTCCAGACGGGTTTTGGGAACATTTTAGTGGGTCGAACATAGAGTACTTAAACATGTCGAATAATAAGATCCATGGGTCTTTACCAAAAGATTTGGTCTTGAACTCAACTCAATTTCCGATGACCATCATCGATTTAAGCTACAACCTTTTGAATGGTCCTATTCCTCCGACCCTTGTGAACTCAACCACATTATCCCTCTCGAATAATAAGTTCTCCGGGTCCATCTCTTCTCTATGTACAGCTCCTCGAGGTAACCTAATGTCTCTCGATCTCTCCAGCAACTTACTGTCGGGTACAATTCCTGATTGTTGGGAGCGATGGAGGTCACTAAGCATCCTAAACTTGGCCAACAACAGTTTTTCAGGAGAGGTTCCGAAATCTATAGGGTCTCTACCGTTCTTAAGGGCACTTCATGTAAGAAAAAACAATTTGTATGGCAAATTGCCTTATTCACTGAGAAACTGTTCTTCCTTACAAGTGCTTGACCTTGACGACAACAATTTTTCAGGGAGTATACCAGTTTGGATCGGAAAAAACCTGAAAAATCTTTCTAGTCCTTTCTCTGAGGAAAAACCGGTTAAGTGGGAAAATACCCTCAAGTTTATGTCAAATTTCAACACTGCATGTCTTGGATCTTTCAGTAAACAGTTTATCAGGAACAATTCCGAGGTGTTTCGACAATTTCACTGCCATGTCGAAAGGATGGTCTTTCAATCCTTATTTTGTACAGCCGATATGTCTTGGGTACAGCTTCTGGGGATCTGCACAGTATGCTGACATTCTGTTACTTGAACTGAAAGGAATAGAAAGAGAGTTTCAGAGCAAGTGCGTGCTGATAAATTTCATCGATCTTTCTCATAACATGCTTACTGGTGAAGTTCCTGGGGAATTGACCAGATTAGTAAACTTGATTTCCTTAAATCTGTCAAGAAATCTTTTAACTGGAAAAATTCCTAATGACATTGGACAGATTAAATCATTGGATACCCTTGATTTGTCTAGAAATCAACTCAATGGAGAAATTCCATCGAGTTTGTCGAGTTTATCTCACCTTGGTACCTTGGACTTGTCACATAATCACTTGATCGGGCGAATTCCTTCAGGAACTCAGTTGCAGAGCTTTGAAGCACTGACTTTTGCCGGGAATCCCGGACTTTGTGGTTCCCCATTATCAACTTGTCCTGAAGATGAGAAACCTACAATAATGTCTTCTGGTGTTAGAGGTATTGAGAAAGATGACGACTGTGAGATCTGGACTCGGCAATTCTATATAAGCATGGTTATTGGTTCGATAGTAGGATTTTGGGTTGTCTTCTTTGCTTCCCTGAAGATACTCAGGCAAGAACATTCCCGGAAAGTTCGACGACTCAAATATGGCAGTTCATTATCTGCTGACATCATAGAAAGCTGGATATAGTTCCGACAGTGAAAAATTTAGGGTTATTTTTTTCTAATCATTTCCGATTTAGATAGTTTACAATGTATGATATCAGCTAATTTACATACTGTATATTTTATACTGGTAAAACAGAGAATACAGCGACTTCCAAATCACAAAAAAAAATAGCAATTGACACAAACAGCTTGTGTGTATAGAGCTACAATGGGACAATTTTTATTCTAGTGTGTCGAGAAATTAGCCGACATCCGCTAATTCTGATTCTAATGTGTCGAGAAATTACTGACATCCGCTACTTGACAAGTAGGAGACTAGAAGTAGAGCTGGCTTCGTAAATACAAGATTGAAAGACAAGACCACAACAGTACACTTCAAAGGAAGCTCCTCTGGAACAAAGAAAACCAAGAAGTCAAACCCTGAGTCAAGTTCTCAGGACCGAGTTTTACATTCTGGCGTCTAGCGAATCTCAAGGTTTCCATGGGTGGTTTGCCTTCCCAAACTCTTGGTAAATACGCCATACAAGATTGAAAGACATGAGTACAAGACCGCAACAGTACACTTCAAAGGAAGCTCCTCTGGAACGAACTCGAAGAGAACCGAGAAGTCAAACCCTGAGTCAAGTTCTCAGGATCGAGTTTTACATTCTGGCGTCCAGCAGTGAGGTCTTTCTCCCGATCCCAAGGTTTCCATGGGTGGTTGCCTTCCCAATCTCTATCCTCAGGCTGGTGCTTGCCCTTTTTAGACTTTTTTACCGGATGACTTTTGTGAATCTCTTCTTTGTGTTTCTGCACAAGGGACTTTGATCTCTTGGCTTTGTTATATTCGTCAACCAAAGCGGCATCAGCTGAAGAAACTTTGGACATCACTTCATTAGACGCGAGGGCTGTTGCTTGATTATAGGCTTCTAAGTAGCTGCAAAGGAATAAACTTAATTATCAGAAAACATTGTCCCCTTGACTTTGTTGGTCACCTTAATAAAATTACTTTATGTAAATGTATGTGAAGGTACATTGTCGAATTTGACATGTTTGATTTATAGAAAACAACTATTTCCAGACGTCTAAAACAGAGTGAGAAAATATCGGTCAAGGGTGACTGTCAAAGTAGAGTATTCCGGGAATAAAAGTGTACAGATTGTGGAATAGTACTTCATCTTTGCCTTCTGAGCCCTGTCTGAAGGGGTGTCTGTCCAAGCACTCGTATCTCCACGACCTTCTTTGGCATTTCTACTAAAGGTTGTGGAATGCATAGGCATACCACCAGGCTGGAATAAATATCACATGAAAATTAATATAGTAGCAAATCGAAAAGGGCGAATAATAAATAATACAAAACTATATCCATCTATCATATGTTACACTAATACATCATATTATCTCATGTACATCGGTAAATATATCTGGTCAAGGGTATGGAACTTGGACACCTTTATTTTGAACCAGGGCATGAGGATTTTTCATTGAAGGAAAAAGGTGACACCAACCCTTGAAACACGTCCGTTTCACATTCTATTAACACCTTGCAAGTTGCAACTGAAGCACAAATTCTCATTTGTGACGGGTCAGATCCCTTTCACAAGCTTGCAGCTGGGAGGACAAGTGGGGAACCATTGATTTCCCACTTTCCCTCCCACTTGCAATCTTGTGACACTATCCGTTACAAGCTTGTGACAGGTCAGATCCCTTTCACAAGCTTGCAGCTGGGAGGACAAGTGGGGAACCATTGATTTCCCACTTTCCCTCCCACTTGCAATCTTGTGAGAGGGATCCGACCCATCACAAGCTTGTGACGGATGGAACCGTCACAAGCAAGACTAATTGCAACTGAAGATGGGGAAAAAATAAAAACAAAATGAAGGAACGGTTGCTAAGCTAAACAAAAAAAAAAAACTCTTAGAATGAAAACCAAAATTTGGTAATCATACCTTTTTTTCGGGGGGTAGATCTGTCATCCATTCATCTCGTTTCGGAGGTAGTTTCACCTCTAACTCTGCCAGCAACACATCATCCCCTTCCATAGATAAACCTGCCAGAGAAGAAAATAAACACTCATTTCCGAAGTTCTACCTTTTTTCCATAGGACTGAAATAACAACTGATTTCACGTGTGAAAAGCAATTATCCTTGTTAATATTTTTGTGTTCCTCACCTTGAGACCGCCTCCATTGAGCAGCTTCACGCATTGATCGTAGTTCCACCCTCATTTCTTCTTCCTCTTCTTTCTTTTTGATCTTATCATCCAATACTTTCCTCTAAACACAAACAGAACAGCCAGGTCATGAGTGGAAGAGATAGCAAATCATAGTGGAAAATAAATAGAAGATGATGCAATGATGCTCCCAAATAACATGCAGGTACAAGGCCAAAGTTGGTGGACAATCTTTCAAGAATTTTGCCCACAAGGATCGCAGTACGCAGAAAAACATAAGGCCACATACACAAAGCAAATTTCTCTCGTCATACAGAGCAAGATAAATAAAAAAAACCAACAGTAAAGTCTCCAATAAAAAATGGAAGGCATATGTATTTTAGATGCTTTCGTTGTTCATAATGCTTTAAAAATGGAGGGTAATGTGTCTACTACTATCGCCACCACCACAGCCTATGGGCTATGTCTACCAGACTACCACTACCACTACCATCTCAACCACTACTACTAATGGGTCTACCGCTACTACCATTACTACTAAATAAGGTTTGATCTACTCTTAATTAGCTTCAAAGGAGATCTGCACAAAAATTAGATTTTAAAAGAAATAGGGGTCAGTAATGCGTAAACTTATAGCACATATGGCATACCAGAAACTCACTTTATCAGGATCTTGAAGATCTTTGAAAGCCTTGTTTAGTTTGATAAATGCTTGATTGGCTTGGGGATGAGAACACTTGTCCGGATGCACCATGAGAGACAGTTTCCAGTACCTGAAAAGATTAGCAATCATACCCCATCAGGAAATGATAGAAAGAAAGAAAGGATGTATGACCAGGATGAGAAATAAAGGAACCAAGGATGGAGTAGCATCACCTAGCCCATTGTCATCAATGTTACCATTACCTAGTACCTCAAAGATCCTAGCCTGGTTGATTTTTTTTAATTACTATTTCAAAATGACGCATAATGAGAATTGTGTAGGAAATTGCAGCATAGACACGACAAGTAGTTCAAGTTTTGTGTGCGAGGATCCTTACGACAGACTACAGATACGGGACTGCTACCATAGATCTACAGCGTTTTTCATCTTGTAATGTCAAAACATGGAGACTTTCTCTATTGTTTTAGCAAATGATATTCAGATTAGTATCCTTAACTGAGTTTCAGTCTATATTCGAACCATCACTACTTCCTCTGTTGAAAAATTAATTACTTTGTGGCATTATATCCATCTTTTAAATTTGATTTCAATATCAACCATCCCCAGAATAATCCACAATTCCACATCTACCACGGTACCACCTAAATTTGACTTCACAAGTGCCAGAATTATTAACCATATTGTATGCCTAGATAGCTCAGACGCCCACCACAGCCCCAGTCTTTACCATCCAGGGGAGTAACTCAGCGTGAACAAAAGGAATAAGCACTGACCTTTTCTTCAAATTTTCAGCAACCATCTTGTGGTTCACTCCCACAATATCATAAGGGCTGTTGGCATCCGCTCCCATAATCCTCGTTACCTGATGAAACAAATTGCATACTGGTAAGTTCCAGAAGAATAACATCCATCAACACATTTTGAATTAAACTCGTTATTTCCTCACAAAAGAAAGCATCATCTTTATCTAAAGTTTCCAAATCCAATATATCAACCACAGCGATGATTAAGTCTTAGGATAAAACAATGATGATGTTAGTCATGTGGCATAAATGAGTCAACGAAAAACATGAGTTCATCCAATAGAGATGAGCAAAGTTGGATATTCAAACCTCTTCAAACCGCTCTGCTTCGTTAGTTGATGCAGCCTCAGTGACAAGAGCTGGAGGTGGTGGACCAACAAACTCTCCATCATCTAGATCCAACTCAGCCTCCCTGCAAATGTCAAACCAAGGCAGCTGAGAAAAGCCATTAGACTGCGGAACGCACGGCCAGCAGCCCAGATATGAGCATTCGTGCACCTAATCTAATGGGTTCCAAAGTTTTACCAGATATCAAGTATATTTAATTAGTTATTAGAATGCAAAGAAGTATTATACACACTTAATCCGATTCATATTGTCCTCATTTGATTTGGCTAGATGTCATATTCACGATTTCGAGAGAAATTATCATTATTAGCCCTTGACTTAAGAAATTTTAATGTAGAGGTACCACAAAGCTTTATCATTCCCTTCCCACTAGAAGTATCAACAGAGTGGAGGGAGTATGTTACGGAATATTGAGCTAGTGACTATGAGAAGTCACTTTTTTTTTACTAGATTCAGAAAGGAGCGAATTATTTTGGGTTTGATCAATGAGGAAATAATGCAATGCAAATGGGATGAAGGGAGTAAATACCTAAGTTTAGCCTCAGCTTCTGTTAATTTGGCTGCTGCAGCAAGTAGTTCAGCAGATGGCATCTCAGGTCCAATCACCCTGCACCATAAATAAATCAAGTGTGAAATTACACATAAGCTACGCAGCCACATCTAAATTTGATAACAAGGAAAGCATTTTGAAACTGGCAGTAGGCAACAAAATCAACAAAATAGAGAAACCAAAAGTTCAAACCTTCTTCTGGGAGCAGCAGTTTCAACAGTCGGGCCTGTGGTAACAGAAGGCACATCTTCTGTAGCTTCTTCAACATTCCCATCATCCCCTACTTTCTCCTCAGCTGTTACTGTTTGTGTGGATATAATAGGTCCAATAACCTCCAAAGTTGGACGAGCCTTAGACCGTAGCAAGAATACTCTATCGCCTTTTTCCTTAAGGTCTAAAGACAAGAACAACTTCTTAAGATGTTTCATTAGTGCCTTTTCAGATATTCCCTTGATATCGACTGCTTGCCCATCATCAATCATTTGTAAAAGCTACGTCCAAAAAAACAGGGAAAAAAGGGTCAATAACTAATTTCCCCAACAAGCACCCAAGAGATAATGACAAAAACATGTGTCCTCACAAAAACCCGTCGAGTTACCATTAATTAATTACACATCCATCTTATCCATCAAAATTACTGTGTGCCAGAAGGCCTAAAGGCTGACGATTAAGACAAGATTCTTGCTTCCATACAACCTCAAGTGACCTCTTAGCAAAGCTAGCTCTACCCAAATGTTGCATATGCGCATACGAGAGTCCCATGTCAAAATTTCTAAACCGAAGTCTTGGATCTTAGACACTGGTATACCCGCTTTAATAACAGAAGAATCGTTTTCCAGTTCCTACCCCCCTTCGTGATAACTTCGTTCATGAAGAGGCCTATGCGCTGACTATCAAGCAAAGGTCTGAACTTGATGTATACTACATCAAACACGATACAGCAGCGACATTAAGCCCACACCAAATGAGGACAATTTTACCGAAATTCGAATTCTCAGTCAAATTCACTAGCTAAGCTATAGCTCAAATCCCACACTATTGCAATTTCCAACATATAAACTCCTCGTTGACGGATAAACCAAGGAACTTCATCTATCAAACCGCAATCAATTAAAATTATTCATCCCCCTTCATACTTCTATACAATCAATCAATTCAATCAATTCCAATTCCAACTCCAATAGCTACAATCTCTCAAACAAACCGCAATCAATATAAATCATTTTTCCAGAAACTCACAAATCATACTGCAATTCAATCAATTAAAATCACAATTACCTGTTTAAGATCATCAGCAACACCAGGAAACTCCTGAAGCAAAACCCTAGCAACATCTACAGCCTCCGAAAATTCATCATCATCATCTGAAGAACAACGATCACTATCATCCTCATCCTCATCGTCACTGGAACCTCGCAATTTCGTCGATTTACGATGTTTGCTTCGTCTTCGATCCCCTCTATCCCTATCTCTACTTCGTTTGCGATCGTCTTTTCTCCGGCGACTACTACGACGAGACTTCACTTTACTCGTACTACTCCGCCGTACGTCGCCGGAGATTTCGTCGCGCCAGCGGCGGTGGCGGTGGCGTGATTTCGAAGAAACGCGAGCGTCGTCGGAAGTGTCCGAAACTGAAGGTGAAGCGGAGGACTCAGGTTCGGATTCGGATTCGGATTCGGGTTCGGATGAATGACGCTTCTTCGTCTTTGTCTTGCTGCTTTTCCCCATAGTTGGGGAAAATTGATGGAGATAATTGTGAAATTAATTTACGATTTAGGGTTTGTGTATTTGGGAATTTTTGGGGATTTAATTGAATCTTAGGATTAGCGGTTGCTAACGAGTCGAGCCCGAGCTTGATGTTGCTCGGCTTGTGCTCAAGAACAAAACTTGAGCTCGAGGTTATTTTGAGCTTACCCAAATTTGAGAAAAATGGGTTCGTTATTAAGTTTGCGAGCTTTAATGCGAGCTCGAGTCAAACTCGATATTTTATTCTGATATTTTCAGTAACAAGGTTCGAATGATATATGTAAAATTATTTGGCAAATAAATTAGACAATTGGTATATGTGATACAAATATGTAAAACATGATAAAATATTTTTATAAAATATGAGCAATATTTTATGTAATCACACAAGTTCAAGCTGCTCGCTAGCTTTTCCAACCGAGCCAGCGTTTGCTCGGCTTGACTGGTTAAACTCTCGAGCCAAGTCCGAGCCCGAGGCGTGCTCGCACGAGCCGAGCTTTGACCGAGCCGATCTCGAGTTGCTCGCGAGAAGTGTAACCAGTGAAATTTTATTAGTTGTTTTTAAATTTTAGAAGTTAAATCTATTTATTAAATTTGTGAAAATTATTATAAATATATTCTTATTATGCCTAAATACATAGTTTTCATGGCCGCTCCGCATACCTATGTCTACCTTTTAGACTTTATTAGTATGAAATAAAATTGCATTGACTTGTCTAACTCATACAATTATCATTTACAACATATTTTTAATTATGTTTAAGATGAAGTTTATCAAACTCATTATCAAACGCATTTATTTTTTTGGTTGTTACTATTGTTACTTTTACTACTCCAACTAATATTGTTACTTTTACTACACATGTTGATATTGCCGTTAATCTCACTAACGCTGCTGGAACTACTGTCATTTTGACCACTTAATTATACTACTACTAATAATATAAATTTCTCCACCCACGCCGCACGCACTACTACGGTTAGTTTCGCTACATAATACCCACACTATATTATTGTAACTTTTATAAGACGCATTTAGTTATATGCATCACGGGCAGGGGCGGGGGGCACGTGCCCCCCATGAGTTTGTAGGAATTTGTTATAAGAAATAGACACTGACATATACATTACAGAAACCAAAGTGGCTTGGTGGTTAAGTAGTAGTACCCCGGGCCCTGGCAAATTGGACTCGGCCCAGCGGCCGGCACGGACACGACTCGGTTCCGACCTGACACGGCACGACCCAAAGGTGAAAACCGGGCCGGCATGACCACGGCCCGAACGTGTCTAATGCGGGCCGCGCAACGCAAGAAAAAGGAAAAAAAGGCGGGCTTTTAGCCCGGCCCGGCACGAACCCGAGAGGTTTGTCCCGGCTAGGCACGGAAAATGGCCCGATTTGCCACTTTTAAGTGTAATTTTTTTTTTTCATTTTTTAATACACTATAAATGCCCTCTTCATTCTATTCATTTGATTAACAATTCATTCATTTATATCTTATCTTACAATCTTCTACCTACAATCTTCTTCATACTTACAAATTACAATCTCTTTATAATATAAATTTTTCTTCTAATTACAATTAGTCAATTACTAAATATGTAAAACTTATTATATAAAAAAAACTTATTATTTTTTTTCATTTATAAATACCCACATGCAAAAAACAGAAAAACGAGCCAACTGGGTCAGGCATGACTTTGCCTGAAGCCCAGGCACGACACGGGTCGAGTTTTGTCGGGCCATGTGCATCCCGCGGACAAGGTTTACGATTTTGGGCCAAGCAAGGCCCGAAGACACGAAAAACCGTGCTTGGGCCGAGTCATCTTCCCAGGTAGGCACAACAGGCCGGCCCGAAACACGGCTAATTACCAGCACTAAGTAGTAGTGCAATTGTTGTAGGATTCTAGTGTTTGAGCCTTAGCAGGGACGTTTTTAAAAAAATATTTGATAATGAGTGTTAAATGGGTAAAATTTGTAGTATTGATAGAGGATTTGAACTCCGTTTGTTTCTATGAATATTTAACCTAAAACCACTTTGATACCAACAATGACCACCCACAACAACAAAAAGATCTCAATCTAAAGTTGATATTTGCACATTAATCCCCTTTCACAACAAAAAAAAAATATCATAAAATGACTTTTGTTGTTGTGGGTTGATGGATATGAAAAATGAAAATATCAACTTTGAAAAAAGATCTTTTTGTTGTTGTAGGTGCTCACAATAAGAATGAATACCTTTTACGGAATTACTTTTTCACATACGAATTTTACTTTCACATACACTTTTTCATAAAGTTTTCATATCATACCCTTTTCCTTAAACATAATCAAATAACTCCTTACAACACATCTTTCCCTAACTAAGATTGAATTTAATTACTCTAACTTAAACAATGGATTATAATTCTTTGATTAGTGAAATAATTTTGTTTATTAGCGATTATTAATAGATTTTATTGAAATTATTTGGTTTAATTGTTACTAAAACTAATGTGCTCAACAATTATTATAAATTAGAGTTTCTGGGTGGTGCAAGTGACGGTGGTTAAGGTGGTTGACGGACATGACGGTTGCTCTGGATGTGTGCGGTGGCTAGGAGGTGGTGCGGTGACGGTGGTGCAAAGAGGGTGATGCGTTTGGGAAGGAGTCAGGTTGCTTGGACAAGGATGATGGTGGGCTGTCGGCAGGGGTACATCCAATTGAACTATGGTGGTGCGAACGGCTAAATGCTGGGGTGGTTGGTCTGTTTGTCGGGCGGGACATCGATGCTGGTGGTTAGAGTTGGTGAAACAGAGAGGGGATATGGGGTGTCAGGAGAGGGGAGTGCGGGGCAGGGAGGCCGATGTTGGCCGGCGATAGGCTGGCCGGAGGGAGGCAGAGGTTGGTCGGTGTTAGGTCGGCCGGAGCGAGGCTTGACGACAACTGTACGGAGGTGGTGACCGGAGGTGGTAAACAACACTGGTGATGGGAGATGAGGAGATGAGGGAATGTTGAAAAATATTGATTGGGTGAGAGAATAAAAAAAATGACAGGGTTAATGTTGTAAAAATCGTATGTGAAAGAGTAAAATCCGTATGTGAAAAAGCACGTCCCATCTTTTATTGTCTTATTGGTCCAAGTGACATGAAGTTTACTCATTGTTGTTGTATAAAGTTTTTGGAGAATATTATTTTATGATAAATGAGGTGGATATGTTGAGGGCCCACAAAAAACAACAAAAACATTTTGTTGTTGTGGATATTATGTCAACCCACGCTTGAAATTATCTAAACACAAATCCAAACGTTCTCTATAGAAACAATTCTTTATCTTAAAACAGACAACAAATCAGCATTGCCCCAATACCCCCACCATATACTCATTTTAAAAACATGTAACAAGTAACTAGGTAAGCAAGCATATAATATTAAGATAGCAACCTAAAGTCGATCACTTAAAAAAGTAAGTCAAGATGGAAGTGGGCCAGGTTGGGCAGTACCTCGTGCCAGTCCACCGTATTTGGGTATACAATTGGCACGACACTGACACTCGTACGTGGTTTATGAGTTGGCCTGGGTGGTACCATGTCTTAAGTGAGATTAATGGCCTTGGCACCACTAAGCATGATAGCACACTGAGCGGGATCGTGTCATACTTAGGTTGATGTTGTGCCATGGTGTCGACCCAGTAGCATAGGTGCCAGTCCGTCGTATGCAGACTACCAACCCATTCAGTTTTGTCTTGGTTATGTGGATGTTGAGAAGACTTATTATGATTATCGTGAACATAATTGACTTATAATACAACAACCCCGCAATAAACAAAATTTTATAAGAGTGAAAAGAATATACTCCGTATTACACTTTTTAGCATACATTTTAACCAACCCAGACGTATCCAAACAAAAATGAATAATATAAAATAGTAATTAAGGTAACTTATTACAAATCGAAAGGAAAAAAAATTGGTCACAAAAATATGTATCATTCCACCCCTTCTAAACTTCATTATTTCTACCTTGGTTTTATGAAACGTGCCCTAATGACATGCTAAGAAAACTTAAATGAAAAGTTTGACAATAAATACAACATTAGATTCTGAAAAGGTACCTTTTTATTTAAGTCTTCTTTAACGTGTGTCATGAGGGCACATTTTAGAAAAACCGTTTCTACATATACAAATTTAACTAGTGATTTTCTTTGTCCTTAGACGATTTTAGGGGCACTTCTTTCGACCGCCACTGGTGGTCATGCTGGCATAGCAAGGGCAGACGTCGGCATTACCAGAAGTTCCCGGGGGTACGCAATTGCAACGCTCGCAACAAGTACTACATGCTCTGAAACACCTTCTATACATTGATGCTAAATTGCATCTCTCATCACACTTCGCCTTGCAATCTGTACAATAATGTGAAATTTTCAACATAAATAAATATTCTATGTAATTGACCTGATATGCATTAAGCTATTTTCATCGAAAGAATGTAAAGGGTTGCCTTGGTTCGTTTTTTTTAAGTATTATGTATAAGTTTGGAACGAACAAAATACTTACACCTGTTTATCTGGCAGATTTAGAATTTGATACTCAAAGTCATAGTCAATATGTTCATTTGAAATTTGCTTGATTTTCCTGAAATTTTTCACTTGATTTTTTGTTGCTAGAATATCGTGAGTAAATTTTTATATAGATCAGTTATTAAAGATAATTAAAAATAATTTTTAGAATATTTTTACTACAATAATAAGAGTATTCTTATGCATATCCCTTACCTATTGGTGGACCCACAACTGCACCTGGAATCGGGTGTTCTGAGAGAGCAATACAAACTTCTAACTGTGATTCAAAGCAAAAGACAAAGCATCATATTGCACATGAAATTAAATTGAATTCGATGTTTAACAATATTATAGAGCGGAATAAAAAATATATGAGAAAACCAAAGATATATTAATACGGATAGTAAGATGTCAGTTAGCTTAGTCAGTAAAGTCTTACAGGTGCTACTCATGACATGCGTTTGAATCCTATTAACAACATATTTACCATTATTGCTACATTTACACACAAATCTAATAATGATTGAACATTCTTATTTTCACCCAACAATATTATTAGAACATCTCATGTGACATAGAAAAAAATAAAAATTCTATTGTCATGTAATTCAAGTAAGTAATTTGTTATTAAAATGTTAACAAGTTGAAAATTTGTATAAAAACACTAAAACTATAAATAATTTTTTTATGGGTTAGTAAATCATATAAATGAATTTTAATTGAACTTTGTGATGAAATTATGAGTAAGAATTAGAATCTGGCTTAATTTCACTTTTAAACAAAGTGAAGGGGGTATAATTGTTATGATTAAAAATTTACGAGTCTATATTCGCCATTAACCAAACTAAGTGGATTAATTATCATTTTTTTGGTTTATTTTTCTTCCACTAACCAAACTTAAGTGAATCAATTATCAATTTTTTGGTTTATCATGGCACCAAATTGAAAATTTTCCAGTTTCAAAAGTATAATAATAATCTTTCTATATATATGGATGCTTGTATATACTAAAAAAAGAATATGGCAGGAAGATTGAAGTAAAATTTTCAATAGTAACAAACAAGTTTCATTGAGGAAATTATCTACTTTTCGTATTTGGGTAACAGTACGTCAATAAGTTTTAAGTTCGGTATAAAATTCGACATATGATCGCACTTTTATTAGAATTATTTTTCACATGTTATAAAATCCGTTTACAAAATGCTTAATAGCGTAAAATATAAAGCATTACTTACTTCGTGTGAGAGAACAAGGCAAAAGATGGCTAGAATAAGGATTTTGTTCACGCCAGACATTTTTCTCAATTACGATAATAATGTTTAAATCCTAGAGAGATGCAAAAATCAAGCACAAAAGCTTTATAAGTTAAGATTTTATTCTAATTTGAGGGTAATGATTGTTAGGATGATATAATTTAGCCATAAATGAACATCAAAATGCGACCTCAAATAATAAGGCCAAGACAATTGTTATCCATCTCATTTTAGGCAAATGGTAAAAGGTGATACTATCTAAATGTAGTGCATTTTTTTTTCAAATCCTATTCTATTGGTAAAATATCAATTATCTAAATTGTAGTCATTCGATTTGCTTGGTTTAAAATTGTACAATTTGAAATGAATTTGATTTTACTTAGACAAATAACGCAAACTGGTGTCACACACTTTGGTAAATTCTTTTTTTTTTTTACAACGGTAAAAATTAAATGTTTTATATTCTAGTATCATAGTTCTCTTAACCATGTTGATATACTACAATATAAAACAAAGTACAATAAAACATATGACTATAGACTTCTACTAATGATCTGCAACAGGTATCGGGAACATGTTGATGGAGTACGATGGAATAGAACCGAACTTCTTCACCCAAATCATCAACAAAGCTAACTTCACCCACAATCCATTGACTCGTTCGAAATATCATGAGAGAAACGCAAGGTCCACTTACGCCACAAGGGCATCGAAATATAACGATGAAAACAAACAACGAAGGCCTTTCTCAGCTGAAAATCGCTCTCCTACACCACAGTTATCAGTCACAATAATCAACAAACCAACAACCAAGGACAATGAGCAAACTGATAAGAAGGGGTGGAGAAAGCCTCTTAACTAACCCATGGGCTATGATCACCCAAGAAGGACATACTTGAGAGAAAACAACACCACCCAGATAGACGACCGCCATCATAGGCATACAAAAGCTACCATTATTATTACCATTACACAAAGCTCTACTAATGATGATGAGGTAAGAGTGTCGAGTATCAACGTCCTGGTGGAGAATAGTAGATCGACTACAAGATTTATTACTGATATCATCTCACAGGCTGTGAGCCTGTGAACTATGAGGAACCATCCGAACATCTTCATCTTAACCAATAGGTGACGAGAACAAGATATGCTTACGCCGCAAGGACCTATAAATGAAAGGTGAAATGCAAGGCAAAGAAGGCGGCCTTCGGTGAAGGGAAGCCTCTTATATCTTAATGATCTAACCCATCTAAAAGAATACCAGAAGCCCCAAAAGGAAAACCGATAGACAAAGTAGGAAATAGAACACATTTTCGCCAATCCCCTTACCATTACCATAGAATACCAATTCGCAGTAAATTCAACACAAACCGGACACTGAAACATCGTCATCACTTCCCTGCAAAAAATATTTATTCTAGTTACCTAAACACTAGGGTGACAACTACCATCCAAAGAGCGGAAGAAATACTCCTATATGAAGATATTATTAAGAAAAACAACAAGGCCATTAAATTAAAAGAAGACAACATAACTTAAAAACGAAGAATCTCCACATCCACACTCTCAAGCCGCCCAAGCGACAGATCCAACTTGAACTTACACATAAACTCACAACCGAAATGAAAACAATTTAACCCCATAAAACAACCATTCTAAAGACAACAACAAGAGAGGACCCAACAAACTCAACATGCACTAACAAGGGAATCTCACAATAGCTATATAACTTCCCCGGGAAGACTCAACTCAGACTGCTTAAAATCAATACCCTGAAAAACCACATGCATGCAATAAAGTGGAAGTTGGTAACCAAACAACAACAAATAGAACAACCTACCAACGAGGATGAACTTAATTGACGAAGGAGATGGGCGAAAGCAGACTCACACGGAAAAGAACCGAAGAAAGACAAACCCATACCATACCTAGTAAGGGGATTGAAAGAAATGGCCCAATTATGAATAAATACTTTAAGCCGAGAAAAGTTTGAGAATTCCTTATTTTTTAGTGAT
>JAIUZE010000408.1:0-59653 GCA_022085475.1 Heliosperma pusillum
AAAAAATTAAAACCCAAAAAATTATTCCCTCATCTCCCTCACTCACCAATCCCGACCACCACCACCCCCGGCCCACCCCCACTCATCCACCGCCAACCTCCCCCTACGGCGCCTCGTCTCCGTCAGCCTTCCTCTGCTCTATGCCGCCGCCTCCTACCTGCCCTGCCGCCGCCTATTTTCGTCCATGCCGCCTCCTTTCATCTCCTTTTTCGTTTTTGACCAACCTCTAAAAAAACTACCACCCACCAAACCCTTAAAAAAACTAGATCTGAAAAGATAAAAAAATTACCAACCACAAAAACCACCCATGCCGCCGCCTCCTTCCGCCTCCTCTCTTCTTCTCCTTTTTTTTTCTTTTCAGATTTGCACTTCCTCTTTAGTTCTCGTTTTTTTTTTAAAAAAAAATTCTTCATAGTGTATGTTTATTTATTGTTATTTATTTTGTTAAAAAAAGTTACAACCATTTTAGATCTGAAAAAAAAATGGGTAAAAAAAACTATAGACGACCATTTCAGATTTTTATTTTTTTAGATTTTTTATGCTTTTTATTTTTATTTTAGATCTCGTTTTTATATTTTTTATTTCATTTTTTAGATATTCTGCTTTTTTTTTTCGAGATTCATTATTTTTTTTAGATTTTATTTTTTATTTTGTTCTAATCTTGTTCTCGTTTTTATTTTTGGTTCTGTTTTTTTGTTGTTGATTTTTTTTTTGTTGTTTGGTTGATTTTTTTTTAGATCTAAACTAAAGTTACATCATTCCGTACTAAAGTTACACTAGTATGTACTAAAGTTACAAGTTTCACTAGTATGTACTAAAGTTTCACTATTATGTACTAAAGTTTCACTATTATGTACTAAAGTTTCACTAGTATGTACTAAAGTTTCACTAGTAAGTACTAAAGTTTCACCAGTATTTACTAAAGTTTCACTATTATGTACTAAAGTTTCACTAGTATGTACTAAAGTTTCACTAGGAGTATGTACTAAAGTTTCACTATTATTTACTAAAGTTTCACTATTATGTACTAAAGTTTCACTATTATGTACTAAAGTTTCACTAGTATGTACTAAAGTTTCACAATTATGGACTAAAGTTTCAATAGTATGTATTAAAGTTTCACAATTATGGACTAAAGTTGCACTGGACTAAAGTTATCTTAGTAAGGACAGAAGTTACTTAATTAATGACTATAGTTACATTAGTATGGACTGAAGTTACACTAGAAAAGACTAAAGTTACCTAAACATGAGTTACACTATAATTGACTAAAATTACACAGTTAATAAATAAAGTTTCACTAATAAAGTTTAAAGTTACAAAAATAATGGTTGAAATTGCACTCTTAATGTGTTAGCCAAATATTAGGATCCTTTCCTAATATTGTGTATAATTAGTTGACTAATATTCCTCGAATAGAGTTATTGTTATAGCTAACTCCTAGTTTATAGCATAGAAGGATTGTATATATACCGTTATACGTATCCTCTTGGAAGCTAATACACACAAATTATTCCAAAATTTTCTTCTGTTTTCTTCTGCAACTTTTCTTCCTATGTTTCAGTCAATCACTTTCTACATGGTATCAGAGAGGGTTCATTCCGCTCACATCTTATAATTTTTTTTTTCTTTCTTTCAATCTACTTCAAATATTTCTTTTCATTTTTCTGTTTCTTTCTCTTTTCACAATGGTTGATGATAAACCAAATAATGGTGAAGGGAGTGGCACTATTAATCCAATCTATGCTCTATCGAACCAAGATGGTACGGGGGCTAAAATTACACATGTTGTTTTAACCGGACCCAAGACCTATGCTGAATGGGCTAAGGGATTCCGTGTTGCTCTTGGAGCCAAGCGAAAGCTTGGTTTTATTGACGGTACTCTCAAACAAAGACCTTCTAATGCCAAGGAGAAGGATGATTGGGAGGCCGTATATTACACAATTATTGTGTGGATCTTTAACACCATCGAACCGAAGGTTCGGTCTTCAATTTCATACCGTGCAACCGCGTATGATCTCTGGGAAGATATTCGACGACGTTTCTCGGTGGCAAATGACATTAAAATTTATCAACTTCAATGCGATTTAGCCGATTGCAAACAAAAAACGGGTGAATCGTTGATGGATTATTTTGGTAGAATTAAGATGTTGTGGGATGACATCAATGATTATGATGCTCTACCCACGTGCAATTGTTGTTCGCAATGTGATATGCAGGGTGTAACTCGTAAGCGTCGTGATGTAGAACAAGTGCGAGGATTTCTTATGGGCCTCGACTCGGTTTATGCCACTGTTCGTTCTAGCATACTCGGGTCGACTCCATTGCCGGATATACACACTGTATATTCACGCATTGCTCAAGAGGAAGAAGTACGTGCTATAGCTCAGGCTCGTGAGGAAGCCGTGACTCAAATGGCGTGTGCCGTGAATGATCAGCAGGCCAAATCTGAGGGTCGTCCTCGTTTTAAGTGTACTCATTGCAATAAAGATGGGCATACAGTGAATAGATGTTGGATAAAGCATGGATACCCGGTTGGACATCCGCGTTATGGGGCAAAAACAGGGGACTCTTCGAGTTCGTCTTCCGCTGCTAAAACAAATGTTATTCTCGGTGAGACCTCCGTTGTTGCTAATATGGTTCGTTTGAGTGGTAAGTCTTCTCTAACATGGATAGTTGATACGGGTGCATCTACCCATGTTTGTCATAATGAAGTATTATTCGAAACTTGTGTTGATATCGCTCCTGTGCATATTGGTTTGCCGACGGGTGCTCGTTTGACCGCGACAAAAGCAGGGACAATAAAGATTAATGACAAGTTGTCTTTATTCAATGTTTTATTCATTCCATCTTTCACTTGTAATCTGCTTTCAGTCTCACAATTGTTGTCTACACAAGATTTATGCGTAAAGTTCTCTAATGCACAGTGCTTGATACAGGACCGTGCCTTGACGACGATTGGAGTGGGTGAACTTGTGAACGGACTTTATTACTTGACGATGATGGAACCTAACTGTGTTAATGTTAATGCCGTGACGGGTAAAAATGAAGCGGCACTGTGGCATCAAAGGATGGGTCATCCCTCATCTCGGGTTATGAAGCATTTTCCCTCTATTTCTAAGTTTTCATGTGATTTTTCAAGTTGTGACATTTGTTTTCGTGCTAAACAAACACGTAATTCTTTTCCGTTGAGTGATAATAAAGCCGAATACTCGTTTGAATTATTACATTGCGATGTTTGGGGCCCGTATCGTCCTAATCGCGCTTGCAATTCTCGATATTTTTTGTCAATTGTTGATGATTATTCAAGATGCGTTTGGGTTTATTTAATGAAAACAAAAGATGAGGTTCCAAAACTCATGCTTAATTTCTTTGCTCATGTTACTCGACAATTTAATAAACTAGTAAAAATTGTTCGGAGTGATAATGGAACGGAGTTTCGGGGGCTTCATTCTTATTTTCGAGAAAATGGAATTATCTTTCAGACGTCCATGGTTAAAACTCCCCAGCAAAATGCTCGTGTCGAAAGAAAACATAGGCATATTTTGAATGTTGCTCGTGCCTTACGATTTCAAAGTTCTTTACCTATTGAATTTTGGGGAGAGTGTGTCTTGACAGCGACACATTTAATAAACCGTACTCCTACTCGAATTTTAAATAACAAAACCCCGTATGAACTGTTGTTTGACAAACTTCCTGTCATGAGCTTAATTCGGGTGTTCGGGTGTCTCTGTTATGCAAAAAATATGCATCCTCGTGACAAATTTGATTCTCGTAGTCGCCGTTGCATTTTTATTGGCTATCCTTATGGAAAGAAAGGTTGGCATTTGTACGACATTGAGACGGGTGATTATTTTCAGTCACGCGATGTTCATTTTATTGAAGATAAATTTCGTTTGCTACACTCGAAAATAATTTGGACAATTCTGGTTCAAATGAAGAAGTTGTTATATCAGATGATGTCGATTTTCTTCCTTATACATCGTCACAAATTGAGGAGCCCTGTAACATGGAGTTTTTGCCAAATGAGGTTACTAATGAAGGAGGTACGGTTCAGCCGAGTAATGATATTATTATTCATGATATGTCTGATGCTTCTGAACAATCTCCTACGGCTTCTGATGAGAGTGCACCTACTAAGGACGTGGCCCACGAGTCCCCTAATTCAAATGAAACAGCTGGTGCAGAAATGGGTAGAGGGAAACGACCCAAATTCGATAATACCCGTAATAAAGACTTTGTTCGTTGGGAAGAGGTCGATGAACACATTAACACTATGGTTCCGTCAAGTCCGTCACCCACACCAACGTCCGTCAAAGGTACTCACTATCCTATTTCTCACTATGTTCATTATAAGAATTTTTCGCTTGCCCATCAATATTTTCTTGCAGCTATTACTAATGATACCGAACCGACATCTTTCAAAGAAGCCATCCGTGATCCAAAGTGGAAGCGTGCAATGGAAGAAGAAATTGATGCGTTAGAAGCCAATAATACTTGGTCCGTCGTTGACCTTCCATCGAATAAGAATGCAATTGGTTGTATGTGGGTTTACAAAATTAAGCGCAAGTCTGATGGGTCAATTGAACGATACAAAGCGCGGCTGGTCGTTTTTGGTAATCACCAACAAGAAGGGGTTGATTTTGCCGAGACATTTGCTCCTACAGTGAAGATGGTGACAGTTCGTACTTTTCTTACTGTCGCTGCGATTAATAATTGGGAATTGCATCAAATGGATGTACAAAATGCTTTCCTTCATGGAGATTTGGATGAAGAAGTGTATATGAAACTCCCTCTTGGATTCGGTCATGGGTTGCGCGGTAAGGTGTGTCGCCTTCATAAATCTTTATATGGTCTCCGTCAGTCACCTCGCTGTTGGTATGCTAAATTAGCTACTGCTTTATGTGACTACGGATTTTCTCATAGTCCTTGCGATCATTCTTTATTTATTTATCGCAAAGCTGACGTGGTCATTAATATTTTGGTTTATGTTGACGATTTGGTGATAGCTGGTAATAATAATGCTGCCATCCAAGATTTTAAGAATTACTTGAGTCAATGTTTCCGTATGAAAGACTTAGGTCCATTAAAGTTTTTCTTGGGTCTTGAAGTGGCGCGAAATGCTAGTGGAAATTTTCTTTGTCAACGAAAGTATACTCTTGATTTATTATCGGAAACAGGGCTTCTTGACTCTAAACCGGCCTCTGTTCCCATGGAAGAGAAGCACGAATTGGCCCTGAAAACGGAGCCTTTGTTTTCCGAGCCCACAAAATATCGTCGTCCAGTCGGAAAATTAATTTACCTCACTCTCACTCGTCCTGATATTTTTTATTCAGTTCATATCCTTTCTCAATTTATGCATGCTCCTTCTAATGCGCACTGGGATGCAGTTGTACGGGTTGTTCGGTATCTTAAAGGGAATCCCAGACAGGGAATTTTATTACGTGCCGATACACCAATGACTCTTGCGGCTTATTGTGATGCGGATTATGATAGTTGTCCTATTTCTCGACGTTCTGTATCCGCCTATTTTGTGTTTCTTGGTGGTTCTCCTATCTCTTGGAAGACGAAGAAACAACCCACGGTTTCTCGTTCCTCCGCTGAGTCCGAATATCGTGCCATGGCTTGTGCAACTTGTGAGATCCTTTGGTTGAAAGGTTTACTTCGAAGTCTGGGGTTCGAACACCCGATTGCTGTTGTTCTTCATTAAGATAATACGGCCGCTATCCACATTTCTAATAACCCCGTTTTTCATGAGCGAACTAAACACATAGAGATTGACTGCCATTTCGTTCGCGATGAAATTTTGCGCGGAACTATTAAACCATCTCATGTCTCGACTACTATTCAGCTTGCGGATATTCTCACAAAGGCCCTTGGTCGATCTACCTTTTATCGCTTATTAGGCAAGTTGGGCATTGCTAATCCCCATGCTCCAACTTGAGGGGGGGTGTTAGCCAAATATTAGGATCCTTTCCTACTATTGTGTATAATTAGTTGACTAATATTCCTCGAATAGAGTTATTGTTATAGTTAACTCCTAGTTTATAGCATAGAAGGATTGTATATATACGTATCCTCTTGGAAGCTAATACACACAAATTATTCCAAAATTTTCTTCTGTTTTCTTCTGCAACTTTTCTTCCTATGTTTCAGTCAATCACTTTCTACATAATGACTAAAGTTAGCCTCATAAAAAGGCAAAAATCACATAAACTTATCAAGTTACATAAATTCAAATTTATATACTCGAAATCACATTTTATTTTGAAGTTACACAAATAATGGTTGAAGTTACACTTTTAATGACTAAAGTTACCCTCATAAAAAGGTAAAAATCACATAAATTTATCTTAAGTTACATAAATTCAAATTTATATACTCGAAATCAAATTTTATTTTGAAGTTACACAAATAATGGTTGAAGTTACACTCTTAATGACTAAAGTTACCCTCATAAAAAGGTAAAAATCACATAAACTTATCTTAAAGTTACATAAATTCAAATTTATATACTCAAAATCACATTTTAGCTTAAAGTTTCACAAATAATGGTTGAAGTTACACTCGTAATGTAGGTGAAAGTTTATTAAAACCCACTCATTTTGTTCTAATCTTGTCCCTTCATTTTGTTCTAATCTTGTCCATTCATTTTTCTTTTAATCTTAGCCTTCCATCTTGTTCTAATCTTGTCCCTCCATCTCTTTCATCCAAAGGGCAAGATGAGGACTCATGGACTCAATTTTGAAGGTGGACTCATTATAACTTGCCTCTATATATATATATATATATATATATATATATATATATATATAGGTTCAAATGAGTCTATCCCTTATCTTTGAGTCCATGAGTCCTAATCCAAGCTCTTAGATCAAGAGGATGAAGGGCTAGGATTAAAACAAAATGAAAGGCCTAGATTAAGAGACACACCCAATCCAATCCCTCAAACCCTAATATAAATACTATTTCCTCACTTTTTTTTCTCATTTTCACAAATCCCTTTCTCTTTCTACCTCCCTTCTCTCTCTTAAATCCTTAAAAAAAACCAAAAAAACAGCAAACTAAAACCGCCCACCAAACACCACCCACCGGACACCTTCACCCAATACCGCCACCTCCTCCTCCACGCCTCTCTTCTTCCGTGCGCCGCCATCACCAGCCGGACCGCCACTGCTCCCCTACTCCCTTCGCCGTCCGCCTTCCTCCTCCAAACAACTCCACCGCTCTCCTCGCCGCCGCCTCTTCTCCACCGGCCTCATCCTCCCTGCCTTCATCCTTCGCCGCCACCTGCCCGCCTTCTCTCCTCCACCTCCTCCTCATCCCTTCCACCTCCTCCCTGCCCGCCTTCTTCCGCCGCCACCCTTGCTCTCCCTCCTCTTCTCACGGCACCTTTCACCCACCACTACCATTCTTACCTTTGAAATAAAAAACACAAACTACCACCACCACCATTTAGATCTGAAACCAAAAAAAACAACAAAAATAACCACAATTTTAGATCTGAAAAAAAAAAGTAAAAAAGAAATAACCACCACCATTTCAAATTTTATTTCTTATTTTTTCGTATTTCGTATGTTTTTTATTTTTATTTTAGATATCGTTTTTTTAGTAGATATTTTTTTGTCCTAGATCTACCTTTTTTTTTTTTTCAGATTCCCTTTGTTTTTTTTTATCTCGTTTTTTGTTTCTTATGTTTTCTAGTTTTTATTTTAAATCTTGTTTTTTTTTGTTTTTTGGTCTCTTTTTTTTTGAGGATTTTGGTGGATTTTTTTTATTTTAGATCTCGTTTTTTAGGTTTGGTGGATTTTTTTAGATCTCTTTATATTTTTCTTTTTTTTATTAGATATTAGATCTAGTTTTTTTTGTTGTTGTTGGTCGATTATAGTTGTTGGTGACGGAGGAGGGGGGTTACACTAGTATGGGCTGAAATTACACTAGTATATACTAAAGTTACACTAGTATGTACTAAAATTTCACTAGTATGTACTAAAGTTTCACTAGTATGTACTAAAGTTTCACTAGTATGTACTAAAGTTTCACTAGTATGTACTAAAGTTTCACAGTTATGGACTAAAGTTTCACCAGTATGGACTAAAGTTTCACCAGTATGGACTAAAGTTTCACCAGTATGGACTAAAGTTTCACAATTATGGACTAAAGTTACTTAATTAATGACTATAGTTACACTAGTATGGACTGAAGTTACACTAGAAAAGACTAAAGTTACCTAAACATGAGTTACACTATAATTGACTAAAGTTACACAGTTAATAAATGAAGTTTCACCACTAATAAAGGTTAAAGTTACACTTATTAAAATATTAAAATTAATTCATATTTTAACTTAAAGTTACGCAATTATGAATTAAAGTTACACTCATAAAAAACTAAAATCACATAAATTTGTTTAAAAATTATATAATTTCAAATTTATATAGTCGAAATCACATTTTAATTTAAAGTTACAAAAATAATGGTTGAAGTTATACTCTTAATGACTAAAGTTACTCTCATAAAAAGGCAAAAATCCCATAAACTTATCATAAACTTACATAAATTCAAATTTATATAGTCGAAATCACATTTTGGTTTAAAGTTACACTAAAAAAAGGTTGAAATTACACTCGTAATGACTGAAGTTACAAAAATAATGGTTAAAGTTATATTCGTAATGTAGGTGGAAGTCAATAAAATCCACTCATTTTGTTCTAATCTTGTCCCTTCATTTTATTCTAATCTTGTCCATCCATTTAATTTTCTTTTAATCTTAGCCTTCCATCTTGTTCTAATCTTGTCCCTCCATCTCTTTCATCCAAAGGGCAAGATGAGGACTCATGGACTCAATTTTGAAGGTGGACTCATTATAACTTGCCTATATATATATATATAGAGAAATTGAATCATGTGAGACACCCTTCTTAGGGTGAGGCAGCTGTACCCATCCTAACCATCGGATCTAAAACATATGGACACTTCAGATTGTGCCACGTGCCCCCTACAAACTTACAATTGGACGATCATACAGCAAGCTTCCGTAACAGCTGAGTCATCCTGCAGCAGCAGCAACATTTGCACTATCACTTTGCTCACATCTTATCATATCATTGCCTTAGTTTTCTTCCTGATTCTCTCTCTCTTCCTTCATCTTCAACTATCACAAGCTCACAACTGCAACAATGGCAGCTGCTACAAACGTCGTCGTATCACCTACTCTTTCTCTTCGTCGATCTTCTCCTCTCTTCTTCGATTTCTCCGTTTCTTCTTCTCCGATCAATACTAATGTTTGAACATTTTTAACTTCGTTATTGTTAATTGATTGTACTGTATTTCGCTTTCGTTTTAGTTTGCTATGCTATAGTTGAAACAGTATTTTCTGGATTTTTACCAAATTCTGAGTTTTATTCGCTAATTTATGACGAAATTAGTGATGATTTGAATTCTTTTAGCTTCGTTATTGTTGACTTGTTGATTATACTGTATTTCGCTTTCGGAATTTCTACTAAATTTGTGAATCATATCTTATTTTGCGAATCCTAGTGCCTAATTTGTGAATCTAATATCTTATTTTGTGAAACTTGATCATAAACTTGATCATAAATTGTTCAAATCACTTTCATGAGTTTTTATAAGAGTTTCACAAACTAAGATCTCACATTTACAAACCTTGCCTGTTGGATTCACAAAAAGATGCCCTACTTAAAGAAGGAAAATTCCTAATTTTCAAGTAGTTTCACAAACTTAGGTCGAAGTTTCACAACATAAAAAGTCAAGGTTCACAAACCTTAGCTGTAATTAAATACTCAACATGACGGAACGAGTATTATAAGTTTCGCAAAATCATGTCTTATTTTGTGAATCCTAGTGGCTATTTTGTGAATCTTATATCTTATTTTGTGAAACTTGATCATAAATTGTTCAAATCGCTTTCATGAGTTTTCATAGGAGTTTCACAAACTAAGATCCCACATTCACAAACCTTAGGTGTAGAATTCACAAAAAGATGCCCTACTTTAACAAATAAATTCCTAATTTTCAAGTAGTTTCACAAACTTAGGTCGAAGTTTCACAACATAAAAAGTCAAGGTCACAAACCTTAGCTGTAATTAAATACTCAACATGACGGAACGATTATTATAAGTTTCGCAAAATCATGTCTTATTTTGTGAATCCTAGTGGCTATTTTGTGAATCTTATATCTTATTTTGTGAAACTTGATCATAAATTGTTCAAATCGTTTTCATACGAGTTTTCATAGGAGTTTCACAAACTAAGATATCAAATTCACAAACCTTAGCTGTAGGATTCACAAACTGATGCCCTCCTTTAACAAATAAAATTTCTAACAATCAGAGCTGCAAAACGTCAAAATCAACGTTGTAATTAATAAGAAATAACGAGGTTAACAAAAAAAAGTTAAATTTTGATGAAAATCGAAACTTATATCCTAAGTTAATCAACGATTTTATGAATATGCTCAATTTTGATGAAATTACTTGAAAATTAATTGAAATTTTCTTCTGAATTTTGCTAAACTCACATTGTTGTGTGTTGTTTCGATAATATCGACGCCCAATTTCGTAGAATCGCAGCAATTGCGTAAAAACTTTTTGAAATTAAGAATGTTGATGGTGTTGTTCTTACGAAGAAGCAGAGCCTAATTATTGTATCAGCCCTAATTATTGTATCAGCCCAACAACACGGCTTGAGTCAGCCCAACAAAATAGTATCAGTCCAGTGAGAAGTTTGGTGAGGCAGGCTGCCTCGCCATAATTTGCTGCCTCACCGGATTCAGACTCTCTCTCTCTCTCTCTCTCTCTATATATATATATATATATATAGGGGCGGGATCCCGTGCGAACTGTACGAACTAAGGCTAATATGGACTATTACTCTATTTCTATATCTTATTTTCTCAGCTAACGCACAAACTTAAGTCCCCTATTCCTATTCTCACCTCCACCACACTCGACCTCATTGTACTCTCCTCTCTCATCATCATATTTCATGTCCAGATACTTGATACTACAAGCCATATTAGTAACCCTACAACCACTACACCATCGTCGTCGCTGGACAAGCCCCACCACGCCATTATCACAACCACCACCATTCCATCACTAACACCACTCCCTCGCTCCACCCATCCACATCCTTCACCGATCGAACTCCGCATCCGTGCTACCAACGACACTATCTCCAGCAGCACCTAACGCCAAAAGCTTCTTAATTGTCAATTTTGTAAAAACTTGATTTGAATATTGATCTACAAATTAAGAGTTGATTATAAAAATGTCAGTAACCTTAAATACAACAAGGTATGACCTGCAGACGAGTAGGTGTCGAATCTCCGACGACTCTACGTTGGTAGAGGGTGAGGGATTCAAATGAAGGAGAAAGGAGGAAGTGAATGAGGAAGCTTAGAATTCTTGCGAAACACTAGCGGACAACCCGACATCAGACGGATGCACGGTAACTGGTACTTTGTGATGAAGTTCCGGCGCCGGCGCCGACATTCGTTGGTTAGAACTTAGGAGTGAGACTTGGCATGAGCGTTGGGAGTGTGAATGAGATTGGATTTATTTTTGGTGGTCAGGGGCTTGGGTTTTATTGTTGACCATTGATTTGCCTTTTTCTTTTGTCAAATCCAGTGGTTCATATTTAGTTCGTAAGTTCGCATTGATCCTAATTCTATATATATCTCCCCCTTACCTTTGAGTTCTTGAGTCCTCATCCAAGCCCTTGAATTAAAAGGATAAAGGGCTAGGATTGAAACAAAAGGAATGGTCAAGATTGTGAGTCACACACAATCCACCACCCTTCAAACCCTAATATAAATACCATTTTTCACTCTTTTTCATTCATTTTCACATTCACATTCTCTTTCTACCTCCCTTTTCTCTCTACTATTCTCTAAAAAAACCAAAAAAAAAACTCCACCTACTTCACCCGCCGCCACCTCCACCCACCGCCACCTCCATCCACCCTACACCGCCACCTTCATCTCTCCACCTTCCTCCTCCTTTCCTCCACCGTGCTCCTCCCTCCACGGACCGCCGTCCGGCCTCCTCCTCCCTCCACCGTCCTCCTCTCGCCACCTCCCCACCATGTAGCCGCCTCTCATGCCGCCACCTTCCCTGCCGCCGCCACCTTCCCTGCGGCGCACCACAAGACCCGCCGCCACCACCACCATCACCATTATTTTCAAATCTAAGAAAAAAACAATAAAACTAAACAACCACCACCACAACCACACATTAAACATAAAACCCAAAAAAAAACACAACCACCACCACATTATTTTCCAGATCTGAAAAAAACTTCTGACAACCTTCCACAAAATCTAAACAAAAAAAAAGAACTCATGTATAGTCTCTTTTTTTATTTTTGTGTTTGTTGGTTGTGGTTTTTGGTAGGTTTTGGGGCTCGAAAAACCGCCACTTTTTCAGATCTGGATTTTTTTTTTCAAGTTTTTTTTATTGTTTCCTTTTTTTTTTTTTTTTTGTTGGTGGTTGTTTTTTTTAATTTGTATCATCAAATTTATTTAATCTCGTTTTAGATCTGAAAAAAGGTTAAAAGCTACCACTATTTCAAATCTCGTTTTTTATTTCTCAGATTTGTTATGTTTTTTTATTTTTTATTTCAAATCTATGTTTTATGTTACATTCGTTTTTTACTAACCTTTTTTTTGTGTAACCTATTTGTTTTATATTTATTTATTCTTGTTTTTTTTTTGGTTGATTTTTATATTTTAGATCTTGTTTTTCTATTTTTTATTTATCTTTTTTTATTCTATTCTTAAAGTTATACAAATATGTACTAAAGTTATACAAATATGTACTAAAGTTATACAAATATGTAATAAAGTTTCACTAGTATGTAATAAAGTTTCACTAGTATGTACTAAAGTTTCACTAGTATGTACTAATGTTTCACTAGTATGTACTAAAGTTTCACTAGTATGTACTAAAGTTTCACAATTATGTACTAAAGTTTCACTAGTATGTACTAAAGTTTCACAATTATGGACTAAAGTTTCACTAGTATGTACTAAAGTTTCACAATTATGGACTAAAGTTTCACTAGTATGGACTAAAGTTTCACAATTATGGACTAAAGTTGCACTGGACTAAAGTTATCTTATTAAGGACTGAAGTTACTTAATTAATGATTATAGTTACATTAGTATGAACTGAAGTTACACTAGAAAAGACTAAAGTTACCTAAACATGAGTTACACTATAATTGACTAAAGTTACACAGTTAATAAATGAAGTTTCACTAATAAAGGTTAAAGTTACACTTATTAAAATATTAAAATTAATTCATATTTTAACTTAAAGTTACGCAATTAAGAATTAAAGTTACACTCATAAAAAAATAAAATCACATAAATTTGTTTAAAAATTATATAAATTCAAATTTATATACTCGAAATCACATTTTAATTTAAAGTTACAAAAATGATGGTTGAAGTTTCACTCTTAATGACTAAAGTTCGCCTCATAAAAAAACAAAAATCACATAAATTTGTCTTAAAATTACATAAATTCAAATTTATTTACTCGAAATCACATTTTAGTTTAAAGTTACACAAATAATGGTTGAAATTACACTTTTAATGACTAAAGTTACCCTCATAAAAAGGTAAAAATCACATAAACTTATCTTAAAGTTACATAAATTCAAATTTATATACTCGAAATCACATTTTATTTTGAAGTTACACACATAATGGTTGAAGTTACACTTTTAATGACTAAAGTTACATCATTATGTACTCGTAATGTAGGTGCAAGTCATTAAAACCCACTCATTTGGTTCTAATCTTGTCCCTTCATTTTGTTCTAATCTTGTCCATTCATTTTTCTTTTAATCTTAGCCTTCCATCTTGTTCTAATCTTGTCCCTCCATCACTTTCATCCAAAGGGCAAGATGAGGACTCATGGACTCAATTTTGAAGGTGGACTCATTATAACTTGCCTCTATATATATATATATATATATCATGTCTAATAGTCCGAGTACTCATTGAAATATGATTTTGTCGTTTTGATAGTTATGTCAGTTTCTACTTCACATGCTAATCGAGAAGCTGAATAAAAGCACGAAATATAAAATGAAATGATTTTTTTATGAATATTATAAAATTTAATGCACTTTCGGCTTATATGTGCGAAGAGTACATACTATTTAAGCTAATTCAAGATTTTTTTTATTTGTAAGGTTAAACAATGAAGTATATACCCGTTAAAATTTAAATTCGGCCCTCGTTTGCAAGGTCATATCCGAACAAATCTTGACCTGGGACCAACTGGGTCGAAGTAATAAGCCGTTAATTTAGGTCAAAGCCCACTCAACTCGTGGTATCAAAAGTAAGTTTATCTTAAATGTGAATTTAAGACATATAAGTTACTACTTTTATTTTAAAAAACACAATTGAGATGACAATATTTGTCATAGGCTTAAAACTGGTTAATTACATGACACTTGTCAAAAGTATATGTTGCATTTTCTATAATGTAAGGGAGTAAGCACTAATTAATTAATCACAAAATTTTATTTTAAGATGACACTATCAATCTGAAACTTAAGACGGGTCAAGTAGTTAGACTAAAATAAAAGCAGAATGCTAAATACATGTGGAAAACAACATACTTGTCTTACATGCAAAAGTGAGAACATATTTGACCTGTTTTATTGCAAAGACGTATACATTTGTTTTAACTCTTAAGAAAGATTTACTGCTAATTAATTTTATATTTAGAATATCTTCGGCATATCTTCCTACGATATAATAGTCCTACCAAAAAATTGTATAAACAATTATAAAGAAACAGTAACTTAAGACAGAGTATTCATCGTAAATCTTAAAACGGATCAAGACTACTGCATGCAATTTGGTATGTATTTGACCACTATTCAACATAACACGAATAGTATTCGTCTTTAATGAGAATTTGTCGTAAAGAAACATCATTGAATTATTGATGGTTCTATATTTTATCACAAATTCTCATTGAAAATTGGGCATATCCGTCTTTAATAAAAACGGGTTTTATCCTCTCTCACAAGGAAGCAAGTGGGACGGTGGAGGGCATGTGAGGATCCATTTAGTTTTTCACTTGCCTAATTGCTTCATTGTGAGAGGAAATTCGGCCCGTATTCATTTAAGACGGATATACTCAATCTTTAATGAGACCGACTGATATTTTATATAACGATTAATTGGGCTACATATAAAAATTTGGGTAGTCCAAAGAGAGGAACAATCCTTATCTCATATCTTTATTCTCTAATCTCTAGTATACATTTGAAAACCTAACCTAAATTTCTAGAACCTTCAGCAATAACAGGCTTAATAGCCGTCTCCTATATGTCCTCCTTTCTCCCTTTATTTGAAAAGGGATCTCATTTTTTTTTGACAAAGGTTACATACTCATCAATGGAGTAGCTCTTTTATTTCTACATCCCAACATATCCATTTACACACCTCCATCAAATCTCCCTCAATAAATCTATCCTCTTTTCCGATTTTTCTCCATAATACCTAGCTCTATCGATCCAAATAACTATGTATTTCCGTTCCTTTGAATCACAATTTATAGACTATTGGCATACTGTCTAATTGTATTTAAGTCTACCTTATTTGTTGTAAGGTAATTTTAATATTAATCATTTTATGTCAAAATTTCGTTTATTAAAAATAATTTATAAATCTTAAACATAATAGATCTAATGCTTTCATGAGTATTGAAGTCACCCAATTTTTTTCAAGCAAATATTCTTATTTTTAATTAGTTTCCGTTTCTTTGTGCATTTTTTATATTCAGATATTTTTTATTAATGAAATTTTTGTGAATTTTTTATATTCAGATATTCTCACGGTTAAAGTTGAATAAATCTTCGTCGTTAAAAAAAATCCAGATTAATATCCACATTAATTTTTGTTGATTAAATTTTTATTTTAAAAAATCCAGATTAATAACATCCATTTTAATATCCTCGTGAGTAAGATTGAAAAATTTCCGAAACTGAGTTCAATGTAGAAATTCTCATAAATATTTCCGAAACTGAGTTCAACGTAGAAATTCTCATTGACATTTCCGAAACTGAGTTCAACTTAGAAAATTAGAAATAAAAATAAAAATCTTGTGCATAATTGGTGGGTCACACTTGGAGAAAATGAAAAATTGCTGATTGGACTGCTGATGTGGCTTCATGAGAATGCAGTATTTGCCTGGGTTTTAATAGATAGAGGATAACTAACACCCAAATAAAAGTAGTGTAAAAAATAAAGAAAATATTACGACTATACAATATGCTTCATGTAATTATGGACTTGTAATAAGTGGCACTAGTGAATCAAGGTAGGCTAAAAGAGATTGCCACCCTGACCCACGAATCTATGAAAATTAAATCATGTTTTGTTCAAACTGGCAATTTTTTTCTTTAGAGGGCAAAATATAAAGTTTTACATTTCAGTAATATGGTTCTTAGAGCCATACTAATATACTACAACATAAAACCGAATAAGATAAAGCATAGAATAATAATTTTTTATTAAAGAGCAAAAACAGAAAGCAATCTGCCATTAGAATTTGAAACATGATGATGGAGCTGAATAAAGGGCTCGTCACGAGGATCTTCACCCAATCATCACCAAAACTAACATTTCCCTCAGACGACTGGATCCATTGAGGTTTTGTGAGACAAGAGCGAGCTGCTCTTACGCCACAAGAGTTTAGAAGTTTAAAGGGGAAAGTAAGCTACGAAGGCTTACCACCGGCGAAGATGACTCTTCTACACCTCGATGATTTATCCCTACGGTCAACGAACCAACAACCAAAGACAAATAGGAAACTGACAAAACGCATCACTTAAGACCATTCACGGGTGGAACGAACACGAGCCCAAGAGAAAGTCATCAACACCCTCATCAACAACTTTTATTTTACTTAGATTCCCCCTAAAGAGACGTTAATAATCTACCCAATAGCTACAACAAATACTGTTTTATTAGGTGACTCTTATGAAAAACAAGCAAGACATTAAAATATATTGAGACAACATAATATTAAGAAAGAAACCACCATTTTCAATCAAACCATCCCCACCGACGAGCCAATCATACAACTGCTCATAAACTCTCAAACCCCAAAAACCAAAAACCAATTTAACCCAAGAATCCAGATCAAGACAACAAAAATGAGCTAAATGTGATATCCAACAAAACTAACTTGATCCAACAAAAAGACTCCTATATAAGAGACACTGACCGAAGTCTTCATCCTGACACCCCCAAGAAAACAAGATTCGCGACGGACCTAAAACCACCAACACATACATGCATGCAACAAAAGCGGAAAGATAGCGGAACCGTACGGGAGAAGGATAAGGCAATCTGATAGGCGGGAGAGAGGGGAACGTCGTATCAGACCCATACCTAACGTCCTAACCCATAAACAGTAACAAAATCAACGGACCACAATAAGATCTGACCACTTAAATGAGATATGTGTGGGAAGGGGCGAGGGGTTGAGGGGACATCTCTCTATTTGAATGCAAGAATGATAATGATTAGGGATACGGGAGCAAAGAAGAGTATGATGATGGCAAGCTCATACCTCGAAGGCTCAAACAAACCTTAAAAAAGATAATCAGTCATTAACTACAAGAAGAAAGCAAAGAATCGCGAGATGAAGCCAAACAAAAAACGAATGAGATCACTTGAAGAAACAACCATTTAATATGTGTTTGAACTTATTAAAATTTGAATTTGTGCTTTAGCTCTTTATTTTATTGTTTGTTAAGTGTTTGAGTTCATTAATTTTTTGTTCAAAACAATTTTAATAATATGCTCTACAAAATCTATTGTCCTTGGGTAGTGATTTTTCTGTATTTACTTCAATTTTAGACCAACCTAATTTTCAAAAGCTTAACTAAAGAAACTCATCTATAAAATCTACACTTGGTACAAGATATGATTCTTAATATTGATAACTTTACATTGTCGCTAGTTAACATGTATCCATACTTGAACATAAACGTCTTTTTGATAGGTTGCACACAATCCAATTTACATACTTCTTTAGTTTAATCCAACCAAAACGATGAAACCTCATTCTATAATATATAACGCAAGCAAACCTAAAACGAGACCAATTAACTGGACTTGACAAACGGGTTAACAATCAAGTTTAGTTTGAGTTAGATCATTTCGGGTGTGCTAGTATTAAAGGACATATCGTGAATTCGTGATGGGTCATCTCATTTTAGGTTCGAGTCATTTTCATGTTGTTATTATCAAATCATTTAGGTATAATAGTCAGATTAAGTCTAAATTAATTCAGGTTATCGATGAAGTCCACATCCTTAGTTTGAATGTCAGGTAAGATTAATCAAACCAGACCTCACTTTTATCGGGTTTCCCATGTACCATCAACACAACTATGGGCTATGGCCCCACTATCTCATGTATAGGGATGACAACGGGTCGGGTATGGGTCGGGTAGACCCGTCACCTCGACCTTGGACCCGGCCCCGACCCATAGCTTACAAGGTCTAAAATCAACGGACCCAGACCCAAACCCTCTGGATTCGGGTTGGGTTTAGGTCTATCGGCGAGTCCGACAATACGATAGCCATTTTTATCTTCTTTTTAGACTTCATCCCTGCAATGTAATCTGCAAGCTTCATAAACACAAAGTACTTATATTAACCATAAATTTCATACAATTTTCTCATAATCAATCATATGATTATCCATCATTACCTAAAAAACAGTCCTTAAAATTAAGTGAATAACAAATTACCCTAAAATCAAATCAATATTGACTATAATTAATTGAATAGCAAGTTACCCTAAAATTAGAGCGAATTAGTTTAATACACAAATAGAAGTTCGTCATCGTCATCGTCATTACACGTTGCATGTCGTCGGTGTGTAAGGATTAGAATGAGATTTTTTGTGTGTTTACTGTTTAGAAGTTAAAATAAGGGAGGAAGTAATCAGGTATTGGTAAAGTTTTTTGCGTTTAGTGTTTATTGCTTTAGTGCTCGGTAGGTTTCGTTATTTTTATTTTTTAATTTACACGGGTCTAAGGGTCGGGTCGGGTTTGAGTCTCGTAAATCAGACCCAAATCCATATCCGAAACTTTTATGCAACATCCATATCCAACCTATCCCCATAAGGTCTCAAAAATTTAGACCCATACCCGATCCATATTGATCCGACGCGAAGGATCTGGGTCAATCTTCGACCCACTGCCATCCCTACTCATATCATCACGCAATTTCCAATAAATCCACTCTCACACACAAAAAGAAAAGGTCGAAACACACAACCAAAGCACAAAAAAAAAGATAAACTAAAGACAAAAACTGTTAAAGACACATCCAACACACCTCCCCAAATAAAAATCTAAATCTAAAACAAAAGAAAAGTAACAAAAACGACGTCGCATAACCTCCCACCCTCACCTCCTCCCACTCTCCCTCCTTTCCTATCATCATTCTTCAGATCCGTTACAAACAAAAACTCCAGTCAACACTCTCTCTCTCTCTCTATCTTCTTCCTCTCTCATCCAAAATTACCAAACTACCCCTCCACTTCTCAATAATAAAATGCAAACCACCATCGACGGCTCTCCTTCCTCCACGTCATCCTCCTCGGGGGACCCACCTCCTTCATCCAACAGTGGTGGTGGTCGCATCTTGATTACCGATATCGACGGCTCTGATCTACGCCGGTCCATGCATCAACCCTGCGCCACCTCCTCCGGTTCAACTCCCCCTCTTTTTAATAATAATAATAATAGTAATTTAAATAATAATAATAATAATATTAATGCGAGATATAAGCTGATGTCACCGGCGAAGTTACCGATCTCAAGGTCACCGTGTTTGACTATTCCACCTGGACTCAGTCCGACGTCGTTTCTTGATTCTCCTGTTCTTCTTTCTAATTTCAAGGTACGAGTTTTGTCGGTCATCTTATTTATTACTATGTCCGTCTCAATCATTTATTTACTGTTTTTTTTATTATCTGTGAGCGGTATTTTAATAACTAGTCCCCATGACCCCACTGATTAGAATTACGAAGTAATAAAGCAAAATGACTCACTAGATTGACTGCGCTTTTTGTTTACATCTGTACTCCCTCCGTCCCAATTATTTGTTTAACTTTTATACCGGAAGGAGTATTTTAATCAAAAGTAAATAGTTTAGGTTTATAATTATTTTGGAAGGGGGAGATAAAGGAAACGTAAACTATTGACTGAGACGTAGGGAGAGAGAGGGATGATGGTGTTTAGTTGATATGAAACTTAAGGAGGGTAGAAATGTTATTTTGCATTGTTTAGGTTTGTTTGATCGAGTAGAGATAGGTTATGAGATTCTCTAATTAGGCGTGTTGTGTGATTGTAAAGTTGTAATCGGAGTAGTATAATGGTGTAGGGGAAAAATTAAAGCGGAAAAGAGAGTTTAATTTGATAGATTTGTATAGTAGAGGTGGGCTATGAGATTCTCTGATTTAGCACTGTGAAATTATGCGTTTTTAAGCGCATTTTTGTAAATTTAAATGGAGTAGTATAATGGTATAGGAAAAGCGGAAAAAGGTTGGGGTTTAGTGTTAAAATGAGTTTAATTTGATATACCTGTATATTAGAGATGGGCTATGAGATTCTCTGATTTAGCCCTGTGACATTATGCGTTTTTAGTTTTTTTTTTAATGGCGTAGGAAAAAACATTAGCGGAAAAGGCTGGGGTTTAGGTGGTAAGATGAGTATAATATGGTTGAAGTGGGAAGAAGTGATTTTTTAGAGGAATGGATCAGGAAAAGGTAGGAAATGTAATTAGTGGAGGATATGATTCTCGTTCTTTTTCTTGTAAGAAAGGGGGTTATATATTGATTGTTGAATTGTTTTATAGTTTGTACTTGAAGGAGCGAAAAACGATAGGTAGTTTGGTTGTATTAGGGTATTTTTGGGTTGATTTTAGTATGTTTAGTGGTCGATGAAAGTAGAACTTTTCTAATGTGGTAATGAAAGGGGATACGGAAGAATAATAAGAAGAAATAATTTTGGCATCTTTTGGATTCTTTGTTTCATGTGATTATTATGTCTTCATATGATGATTGTGTTTACATAAGATGCTAGAAATGAGTAGAAAAAACAATGACATAAATTGAGTTAATGGGAGGGGGCTAGATTCCGTTGCTTTTATTATTTATATATACATTTTTCTGTTTAAATAGGGATCTCATGTGCTATCATTGATATATTTTTCTGAGAAGGTCTTGTGTTTCTCTAAAATGTATGTTAGTGCCCTGTCCATACAATGCTAAGCTTTTTGATTTGGTTCTAATTCTTTCAATTTCAAGTAATAGTTTTGTTTTTTCACTAAAGAATGCATCTTTTTCTCTTTCGTGTTTCTTGTTTTCCTAGTTGGTGTAGTGTCTTTTCTTTTGGCCTATACATATTCTGTTTACATGATTGGATGTCCTGTGGTCGATTGTGATTGTTCCTTGCCATATTTCTCCCAGTGCATGACCATATTAACGGTGTATGTATCACCTCTTTTTGCCAATTATTCGAAGTGGGTCTTGATGTGATAAGTTATTCCATGTTAGCACAATTTTGCAACTTCATGGGTGTCATATGGAACTTTCTTGATTTGCCTTTAAATTAATGTCTCTGCTGAGCTTTGCGTCACTCGGCTAATGTTAGTACTACCTTGAGGTGGTCGACTTGTCTGTTTGTCGCCAATAGATCGATGATATTGTGCTTTATATAACGGTTCACTTGTTCATGGGGCAAATTCGATAAGTATATGAAGTTGGCAACTGGAGTAGCTACATCCTTCACCCACTTCATTTTTTTTCGATCATCCAGGGTGACGATTGATCTTTCCTTCCCCTCACTTTTGTATAAGGTGCTATTTATGTTCCATAAGTTGTGCTTTAAGGAAAGTTGTCTACACTCTCCTCGAAATTGTGATGAGGAGAATGAAAAATTAATAAGGCTAGGTGACTTGCCGATAAATGAAAAATTAGAAATGGTACGTTATCTACTGAAAAATGGGACATTAGAAAGGCTAAGATTTTTTTTTATCTCTACCAGGGAGAACCTTCTCCGACAACTGGCTCTTTTTTCAAGCCTCAAATGATGCACAACTCTCCCAGAGATTCCTCCCCATTCCTTCCTGCTATGAGTAACTCTAATGCCTTGGATGTTGGACAATCAAGTAGCTTTGAGTTCAAACCCAATGCAGGATCATTTTCTATGGGAGGCTTCTCTTTCTCAGGAACTTTGGTAAATTCACTGCTATCATAACTCTATATTTGATGTTTTGATTCCATTATGTGCCTGATGTTTCCTCTTCACTTTGTGAGTTATTATTATCTTTTTTTTTTAATCTCCCTCAATTATTTTTCAAGCTTGTTTTCATATTCAATTGAGCAATATATTCACTATTTTTTGGTTTGGATTATGACGCTGGTCACCATTACGTAGCAAAATGGCCCTCCAAGCTGTCTACATTTCTTTTGTAACACTTTTCGTTATGGTTCATTTGAGAACACACTTTGTTAACGTAGTGCATACATCCGACCCCCTGACCCCAACATTGGCTGAATATCTTGAGGCATTGGGTTTTGTTGCTTCTGTTATATTTTTTTTCAAGCTGTGTTTGTATATTTCCGAACTTTGTCATGGGTTCTTAATCGTTTCATTAAGGCTTTGGGTATGAATTTTGCAATTTATTCATTTTTTCTTGTAACTATAGTCTATAGCCTCTTAATATGCATGTTGCATGTGCAAATAGTACCCTAATCAATCCTTTCCATTGCAACCTAGGCTTCCTCTGCAGGTGTGAACCAACAGCAAACTCGGCAAATTATGCAAAACCAAATGGAACCCCAGTCCCAGTCTTCTGACCCGTCTATAGCTGTGAAAAGCGAAGTGATACCCTCAGATGATCTTAAATCTACCATAGCTTCTTCAGGCCCTGGTGTACTCCAAGAATCTGATTCGTACAGGTCAAGTCAAATGGCAGATTCCAGCCATGAAGCACAGCCAATACAATATGAGCAGAAAGGACTAGGATCTCAGGTCCTAACAGATCGAACATCCGAGGATGGCTATAATTGGAGGAAATACGGGCAGAAACTTGTGAAGGGAAGTGAATTTCCACGAAGTTATTACAAATGTACACATCCTAACTGTGAAGTTAAGAAATTGTTTGAGCAGTCCCCTGATGGACAAATAACTGAGATCATCTACAAGGGGACACATGATCATCCAAAACCTCAACCTAACCGCCGCCTTGCTGGCTCTCTGATGCCCTCCCTAGAGGAAAAATCTGACAGATTTCCTATTAATGGGCAAGAAGGTACTACCTCTGGTTGGGTTTAAAAGTCCTACTCTTCTTTCTGGGTTCGACCACATTTTAACTCTCTACTTCGAATTCTTTCATTTTGCATGTGTTTCTCGTGGTTTCAGCCCCTATCTCAACTTGCGCTTCCATCACATATTAATATATTATTGTGATAATAAATACTGTGGCTAAAGAGGCATGAAGCTTAAAGCCTTAACGATGATTAGGGGAATAGTTGTGTTGCCTAAATATCACAAAGTATCTTTCTTGAACTTTGTTTTTTAATGTTACAGGTAAGCCACTAAACTCATATTGCCAAACAGCCCAGAATCTTGAACCAAGTTGCTCCCCGGAGCTGTCACCTGGTGGAGGAAATGACAATACTGAAGACGGTGGTGCATCCCACTTGAATAGAACCGCTGATGACCTTGATGAGGATGATCCATTTGCCAAGAGAAGGTATACAATATTTTCTCGCTTGTGCGGTTGTGCCTTTGATAAGCTTGACCATAACACTGTTCTCACTGCTGTAACAGGAGGATGGAAGTCGGTGAAATGGACATCACTTCAGTTGTCAAGCCTATCCGAGAGCCACGTGTTGTTGTACAGACGGTGAGTGAGGTTGATATTCTGGATGATGGGTACCGCTGGCGCAAGTATGGACAGAAAGTGGTCAGAGGCAATCCTAATCCAAGGTATTTTTTGTTGACTTGATGAGTAACATGATGCATGTACCTTGACTAGACATCTAGTTGCCCAAATACCCATGCTGTTTCTCTTTGCTTATTGTTCTTGACTTTTCTCAAGCGTCTTATGTTGGTTGTTCTGTGACGTTTTAGCTTCATTCTTTCTGATCCAAGCTATTCCAACTAAAAGTTTAATGTCGTCCTATTAGCCATTTGTATATCTCTGAAACAGCCTTCCGTGCCTAGCTTTGCTTATATTGGTGGGGTGGGGGTGATAAACTAGATGGATTCCGACACAAGATTTTAACGATTTTAAGGAATAGAGTCATTAAGAATATAGAGTAGGGATTTCAGGAAAGTGAAAACAGTGAAGGCTTTGTAAGCTGCTGAAAGGGTCACCGCGAAGAGAAATTGGATGTTGACCTGTGTAATTGTATGTGACAACGAGGCACAAGCTGCAAGCTAATGCACATGAGCTGTATAGTTTTGCAAACAAACTCGCGTTAGTCAAAATAAAATAACGTGCAAACTGAAAAGAGTATATTTTTTCTAAAGAGGGCCAACATTAAAAAAAGTAGAAGATAGGGATAAAAGGGGAAAGGGTAGGGTCATACTAGAGGAACTAAAAGAAAAAAATTGGAAATTTCATCACGGTGCACCTTTAGGTACTACCCTCTTGATATGATTTGAGATATGAACTTAAGATTAGCAATAATGGTGTTAAAATATAGTGTGATACCCCAAATCTTTTCTCCCTCAAGAAAGCGTCTGTCTTTCTCAACAAAGTCTGAATGCAGATTATGTCTTAAGCTGTTGAACTTTTGTCCGCGTATTGAAAAGGAAAACCACCTTTCAGTCATTAAGAATTTACCCTTTGTTTCGGATAGAAGGATTTAAAGGGAAGTGAGGGGGACAAATTCCTTTGTTATATTACCAAGTATAGGAGGTATTTGGAGGGGTGAGAAATGGAGGATTTTATATTTCCTTCTATAAGCCAGATTAAAATCCCTTTGATATAGGAAGATTTGGAGTGAAAATTGTCTGCTCCATTCCTGCTCCACTCTCCTCTCCTTCACTTTCTTTTTGTTTTTGGTATCTAAAGAAAAGGCTAGGGCTAATAGAGTTGAAAGTCATTGTAAGTTGTAACTTGCGATTAATAAGTAATCGAGTCGAGTCGATGTTGGTGCCCGTTCAAAAAATACAGGGCGACGTGCAGTCATCTAGAGCTTTCTAGCAAATGATGCTGAAATTGTTACGAGACACTTTCTCGTTGTTTGAATGGAGGGAGTTGGTAGGATAGAAGTTACTTAGTTACTACAAGTGCACTTTATACTGGCTACCCAGTTCACATCCCTTATCATACATCCTTGTTGTGCAGGAGTTACTACAAGTGCACTTATACTGGCTGCCCAGTTCGGAAACACGTCGAGCGAGCATCCCATGACCCAAAAGCAGTTATCACCACTTACGAAGGCAAGCACAACCATGAAGTACCTACCGCACGGAATAGCAGCCACGACTCAGCATCTCGGATTGGGCAACATGAAAACAGAGATCCAGTAAGCCTTGATCTCGGCGTTGGGATACGGTCCACTTCCGACATTGGGCCTGGTCAACCAAATGGGACCCAATATAACAGTTCAAACCTCGTAATGCTTCAATCAGCTCCATTTTCGACTTTTCCCGGTTATATAAATGGTGGAATGGCCTTTTATGGTACTAGGGAAAACCATAGTCAAGGGCATAATATCGGAAATCAACCTGTAAATCATTCTTCTAATCCATATCAGCTGAACATGGGAAGAGTACTTATGGGTCCCTAAATATAACAGAAGATGCAACATATGAAAACAATTATGTTCATGCTCCCTTCTTTCATATGTTATTATATAATGTTATATATAATATATAAACTTCTTCCCTCATATGCCTTACTAGTTACTAGCAATTCTAATTTTATGCCTCATTTTTTTAACTGGCTAGAAAGACTGTAAATCTAGTTGGCTGAAATCTTGTGTACAGTAGGTTGTAAGCAAGCATACAAATATTTACTGTTTGGAAGGTAAAATTGTAGAGGGATTGTGAGCTTATTTATCTGCATTTCTTGTTTGGGAAAATTTGTATGCATGTCATGGATCATTCAAAGCGTATCGCCTTTGATGGATGCCGATGTGTGAGCACTTAACTTCAGACTCATTTTACAAGAGATTGAGTGAGTTATCATATTTTTTCCAAGACCGTCTTGCTTGTGCCAGTCATGAGCTTGTAACCTTGCACATCCACCCTGCCACTTGCTCATAGGTCATAAGCTTGCGACGGAATAATGCTGTCACAAATGAGAATTTGTGAAATTTCAAAGGCGTGAAAATATTGCTTGTGAGATTAAACTAGATGCTTGTGATGGATGGATTTGATTCGAGTATATAACAAATTGTGGATTACGAGAATGATATTAGATGGTTGTGAATTCGATTTGAAGTTTATCTTCAAATTGAATTTTTTTGGACTTGATAAGAACTTACCTTATCTATGTAAACACATGTGACTCGAGTCACTCGACGATCATAGTACGTAAACATTAAATGAACAACATAACAAGACGGATTATAAAACATAAATCCATATATTAATTAATGACTTATATTTTCATGTAAGATTGGCATCTTCAATTAAAACCAGTAGGACAAAAGAAAAAGATGCTGAAATATTACCAGCTACAATTAAGCTTATAAGCTTCTAAAGCTTCCTCTATGCAAAAGAAACTGTACTGTCAATAAACATTCATGCTAGCAACCTTAATACTTACTCATAACAACATTCATGCTGTAATATTTTCGACAGATGGTGCTTTTTGCAAGACGCTGAACAACAACGTATTGTCTTGACCACCCCAGCAAAGTCCGACTTCATCTCCTATCTTAAGCCCTCGTCTCACGACAAAATCTCTCTTCCAGTTATCCATCAGCCCAATGGACCCAGTCGAAGGCCATCTCTTCAATGTCTGTTCAACCCAACTCCCTGTATCACAGTCATACACATTCAACCTGAACCCATCCGTGGAGTCGACTAGCTTCCTGCTCGACTCATCGAGATAATTCAGAATCTGTTCCTCAGCAACCCTCTTGCAGATCAGTAACCTGTGTTGGTCATTGCAGTCACTTATAGTCAGTACTTTCTTTATTGTCCACTCTACTGCTACTGGTGCTACTGCTAGTGCAAGGTTTGCAACATTCACACCATCAGGAATGTATATACTCAGTGGCATAACGTCGAGAACAGTATCAGTATCAGTTTCGTAATCTGTCGACCATTTACTGCTACTATCGGAATAGACAGAAGTTGCATCATCTGAAAGTACAGTTTTATTCAAACCAGGATTAGCATCACAGGGTGGTGCCGGTGACACTGACAGTGGCAGTGCAAGTGAAAGTGTTAAATCCAAATAAACACCGGTTTCAGTACCGTCTTTTTCCGAGACTTTCGCATCTTTCGACACGAAGAAATCATTAAAAGGTGCATCATTCAACTGAACATCATGAAACAAGTTCAATTCAATCTTATTATTACCAAAATTCAATCTTGGTACTTTTCCAGACCCACTTGAAGATTCAGCATTAAGATCGAAAACCGTTTCCGGGTTATAAAATACTGAATGATCTGAACTATTTGAACAAACATCAGCTTGTTTCCTCTTATTCATCATCATAATTGATGAATAATTATTGATGAAAATAATGGGTTTTTTGATGTTTTAATGAGAAAGAACAAAACTTGATGAATTAAATTGAGAAGATGTAATAAAAGATTGTTAATTGTGAATTGGAAAAAGATGAACTAGGGATTTATATAAGAAGTAAGATGATTACTTGGAATTTGATTAGAATTTGGAAAGTTGAGATCTTTGGCGGTGTAATTGTGCAACGGTCGTATGATCAAGTTATAGAGTTGGCGCCAGATTATGAAACCCTACGTATAGTCAATATCTTTTAGAATTAGGAATTTATAATAGAGTTTTGTTTTGGAAAGTTTTCTATTTGGTTTTAGATTTGGAAAATTAGATTAATTATTACGGTGTTTAAAAATAAAATAGTGAAATAAGTCGGAATCAGATAAAATCCAATAAAATAGATGTATATAATAATAATTATTATATATAGTACGGAGATTAAGAATGTCAAAGCAGTGACAATTTTGATAAAAAATCCCGCCATATCGATTTTAAAAGGACATTGCTATCTACGTAATGATGTGTTTCTTTAAACTAAGTTTTAGGCACTAATTATTACCTACATAGAACACTACTTTTTTCTTTTGGACAAAACTGGTGTGGGGATTTTTGTTTCATCTATTCATGTAAAATGGTTTGCAGGAATTTAGAAGTAGAAACAAACTCATCCTTATATTTTTAGAAATTGGAGCAACATTGTGAACAACAATATTGCCACCCCGTTTCACATGATTACAAGGATACTTTCCCTTTACTATCATTCACAATGACAACAACTACGCGTTCATAAATTGTGCATTCGATGATCTTACACGTGAATCGAACTCAAATACAATAATATGTTACATTAACATACAAATCATGCCATATGAAACAATTAATACCTCCGGAATAAGAAACCTACCAAACCTAATTACTCAATGGATTCAAATCAAGGATTTATAATACACAAGTAAAAATACAAAACTGCCATTTTTAGTTCACTTTATTCCATTCACTCAATATTCTCCGGTCTCCATCCCTACATGACGTGTGAAGTTTTTAAAGTTTAGGACATTATTCATTACTTACCTACTTCGTAGATCACTACTTGAGCAACATACCTTCATACAACTGTCATTCACAACGCCATTTAACTCGAAACTGTCACTGCCAATAAGTCTACAACTGGTTTACAGAAACATTGTCATTTTAGTCTGTAAACAAGATTTTCATGCACTACTATCACGTTTAAAAATCGCTACCTTGAATAACACACCTTCAACTAACTATCATTCACAATGATAACCTTAACTTAATCGTAAATTATACATTAAATAACCTCACATATGAATCGAACACAAACACAAAATCACCTTTTCAATATTGTATTACATAAACCTAAAATCATAACATATGAAACAATCAATCCTTACCATATCTCTAAAATGAGAAACCTACCTAACCTAACCTAACCTAATTGCAATGAATTCCCAAAATCATGGATTTCTAATCTAATAAAGTAAAAAGACAAAAATACCCTTTTCACACTATTCCCATTCACACCCACCTCTCTCCACCCCATACATGACATGTCAAGGTTTCAAAGACTTTCAATCTATTGAACTCTCAATCCATCACTCATTTATAACACCATCTTCATGTTCTTCCCCCTTTCTTCATTTCTCTTCCTCTCTTCTTACCCTACTTTCCACCTTTTCCCCTTCACAAACCCTTTTTGGACTTAATTATAAGACTCTAATCCCCATTTTTTCAGCTTTTTTCATATATTTCTGGGTTTTTTTCACATTGATCTTTAGTAACCTTGATCATTCCCTTGTTAATTCTCTTTGATTAGACTAAAAGTTTGATTTTTGACACTAATTACAACTGCCCATCACGTTTATTTGATGAATATAGCAGAAATTGTTGTAAAAAATCAAATCTTTTGACATGAACTATGATCAGTGTGTTTCTCAGTTTGAACCCTTTTACTGTGATTCTGATCTAGGGTTTATAGCTCTGATCTTTCTGTTGTTGTAGAAGTCTTATGCATATTTTCCACCTTTTGCCATTGTTTTTTATATATGATTTCACTTTAAGCTGTTTTTTGTATGTGATTTTGACTTTTGAAGGGTTTAACTTTAAGCAGATAGGGTTTCTATTATGATACTAGAAACCCCCAAATTTATAGGTTATTTGTGTAACTTGAGCTCATTAGATGAATATTAATATATTTGGGTAGGTGCAATTTGTTAGGATCTTTAGTGTTGGCTGTTGTAGTTAGGTTTAGTTGGTGTACTTTGATCTTTTTGGGGTACTGCCCACGTTGTGGTTTCGTCGAAATGGCGGAAAATGAAGTGTTTTTTGTGGAGTGGATGGAGGAATTTGTGTCACAGGAGAGGGGTAGCCGTGTAGTTCATTATTTACTTAAGGATTCTGAGGGGAATTCTGTACTTGCTGTTGTGGGCACTGAGAGGAGTCTTAGGCATATGGTGTATGTTGTTGCTGAGGAGTTTTTGAGTTATTCGTGTACTGATAATACGATACAAGCCGGGTTTAAATGGAGATCGAGACGGGAGGTGGTTGATTGGCTTACTTCTATGCTGTCTAAACAGCAGCAAACAGGTGATCCATGAATGTTATTGTCTTATTATTTATTAGTATGAATTTGATGTGTTTGTTTGCTCTGATTGCTGAAGATTTGGATGTCAATGATGCGTTATGGTTTGGTTTTAGATTGTGATGGAATAATGCTAAATGGTTTCTCTAAAGGTATACAGTATTGTCGTCGTAGTTTTCATTTTGGGTAATCTGGAAACTGCCTCTGTGTAACTAACACGAAAGTAATACAAGTATGGCTTATATCTGCCCCTCTTGCCTGCAATCCGCGGGAGTCCTTGAGGCACTGGTAATGTTATTGTTGCTGCAGTTTCGGATGCCTTGTGAAATAAAATGACAATTTCTATTAATTATGTTGGTATGGCTGTTGTGTATGTAATTGATGTGCTCTAGACAAATCATGTGAAACTGTAGTTTATTTGTGGATTTACCTCCAAATGTTTGAAGCTGTAGCTAAATGGTTATGGTCTCATGTTAGTCCGGCAATGTATATATGGAAATACTATATCTTCTTCATGAGTAAAATTATCTACAAATTAAGATTGAGTAGGAACGGCTAATAGATACCATATTCATTGGTCGTCAACGTGAAACGTACTCATAGGGTTCTTCTGTCTTTGCAGATCATTTTGACATATGTTGTCAAAGGGGTCTAGCCGTCTAGATGTTCTTTATCTCGATGTTACTTGTCATCTTCTTGTGTAGTTAGGTTGAGGTTAGTCCCTTGTTTTGGTAGTACTATTTGTGTTTTGTGATTATACAATGCTTATAGTCCGTGAGGTCACTTTTTTGGTGCTTCATTGGGAAGCGTGACTATAACTTCCTACGAATACATATTGTCCATTAGCAAGGAAATACAACTTCTAACATGAGTTTTTCAAAAACTGAAGCTGTGCTTGTGATCTTATTTTTTATTAAAAAAGTTGAAAATGTGAAGCGTAGTTTAGTTTGTAGGACTATAATTTGTTTGATACAAAATTCACAATACTTGATAGCATGCCACATCCTCTGGACGTTTTTTTACTGATGACAGTAGTTGACAATATTTATCATCGATATGGCGTGTTATGTGTCATATTATCCTATTATTATTTCTTTACTACTTTAGTACTTGTGAAAATTGTATGCACTATACATTCTAAGTCCCTGATAATTTTAACAGATTCTCCAGGAGTTTCAACACGCTCTTTTGGATCAGGCGCTCAACTTTTCTCCGTGGCAGATAAAATGGTATGTTCTCACACTTCACCCCCCTCCAACACACATGTACGTATATTATATAACTTGTTCAAACTTCCGATCTATATCCTGAATTTAGTTTTGTGCATTAATGAACTGGATCAGGATCATCGAGTGAGAAACTTTAAGCAATCTTACTCAGATATTGTATGGTTGGGTGCTTCATGGACCTGTGGAAAGCAGCTGAAACACTTTCCCGGATTTTGCAGAAATGGCACTACAATAGCAGTGAGTACCGTGTACTCGTGTAGTCTGAGTACCTAATTTTTCAATATACAGTATACTTCCTTTCTCTCACAATTATCAATGCCTTTCTGTTTTGGTTCATGCTGTTGTGACTATATTGTGCATCTGCTCGTAGTTGTTCACATGTTTAATTTTAATATTCTTCAGGTCCAGTCTTTCGTTTTTGTGATGGCTAAGGAAGAAAATCGATATGTCGCCTATTTGGAGGACATGTATGAAGATAAGAAGGGGCAAAAGAAAGTCAAAGTGAGATGGTTTCATCACAGTCAGGAAGTAAAAGGTGTAGTTCGTTTGCGAAATTCTCACCCCAAGGAAGTTTATATTACACCTTACACCCAGGTGATAAGTGTTGAGTGTGTAGATGGTCCAGCTATAGTGTTAACTCGTGATCATTTTGAGAAGTGCATAGGTAGTTTTCCTGATGGTTTGTTGGGGAAAGTGCATGTTTGCTTCCGTCAATTTAGAAGCAACAAAATCAAACCATTTGATCTAAGTAAATTGAGGGGTTATTGTGATCAACCCCTCATCTCTTGCCTGGACTCCGACACCCTTCTTAACTCAGATTCTGGGATTAAGGTGTTTGAGAAAGACGAGTTTTCAGGGAAACGAGCTAAGAGGAAAAGGAATTCTGAGGACTTAGAAGGCTTACAACTCACAAAAGCAATGCGTGCACCACTTTTTGGAAGTGGTTACTCTGGTATGTCTGATAGAAAAGGGCTATTCTCTAAGAATATGGATTCCGGAAGGTGGCACACCCAGCTATTCAAAGTTCATGACAAAATAGAGCTTCTGTGCCAGGACAGCGGCATCCGAGGCTGCTGGTTTAGATGTACTATCTTGGAGATTTCTAGAAAACAGATAAAACTTGAGTATAGTGATCTTGAGGATCAAGATGGATGTGGAAACCTTAAGGTACGATCCATTCTCCTTGGTAAATTATAAGATTCTCATTAATTAATACGTTCATAATTCGATATTTGTTCTGGATATGACATGCTTCAATATTTATATCAAGCTTAATGTGAATGTTCGTAAATGAGAACTATGTATAAGTTAGGTGATGAGTTTACTGGCATTGATTATAAGATGCTCATCAATTAATGTGCATGACCTTTATGTTATACAAATCCAGGAATGGGTTCCAGCTTTTAGGTTGGCCGCAGCAGACAAACTCGGCATGAGATGCCTTGAACGACCCGCAATAAGACCTTTCTCTTCTGTTACCAATATTTTAGAAGCTAAATTTGAGATAGGGGATCCAGTAGATGCATGGTGGAGCGATGGCTGGTGGGAAGGTGTCGTTACTGCGGTAAATAGTGGTGAAGATGATAACCTGCAGATCTATGCACCAGGTATATATATTTTCTTTTAGATTTTAGAAGGGTATTTAATTGCTTACAAACCACTGCCTCCTTCCCAAATTTACGGGTGTTTGGTTGAATGTTTTGGAATGGATCGGAATGGAGTTAGTCATTCCAATGTTTGGCTGGTGTATTTTGGGTTTGGAGTTGGATACTTGGTGGATACTAAATACATTGACTCCGTATCTCGTACCTTACTCTCATCCCAAATTTATGACAACATTCCCATTAAAGTGTGTAAAACAACTTTGTATTGGCATGGCCTATGGCCTATGGGGTTCTACATCCATTCCTCCCTGTTATCACGTTCCAATCCATTCCATTCCACCATCTTTAGCCAAATGACCCCTCATCACCGTTTGACTCTAGTGGTCAACCGATGGAACTTTTAACTATTGGTTTCTACAAGTATTGGTAAACATACTATGCAAAATTGGTCATATTTGATTTTTTACAACTATTTTCATATTATCATTATTAAGATTTTTTAGTAATGTTTATTGATAGAAAATCAGTGAAAGCCCTCATTTTATGAACACCAAAAGTCAAATGGGGACAATATACCTAGGATTGGGGCATACTATGTTACTCTAATTCCTTATTTATGGGATCTACCCTTGTCCAAGACAAACACTGACGGATATGAGCAAGAATTTTCCACGCTACACTTAACCATTCTCAGTTTCTCATCTCACTGAGTAGCAAATGAGTATATGAAGCAAATATTTGACGATTTTTTGTCTTATTCTTGAACATCCATCTTATTCACTATGAAACTCTTTAATTATTTGAAATGCATGTAAATTGTTTTTTGAAGATGTACTCTTATCCGTATATTCCTTTTAGGATGAAGTGTAATGTCTAAAAAATTGAGTCCTTTTTTAGTATGACACGTCAACACTAGGATATGCACCCGTATCTACTCGCAGAGCGTAAGAGGCCAAGGCTCCGCTGAACATAGATCAAGTACGCTTTTTAGTATCTTAACGATGTTTGAGACCACCTCTGTTTTCTGACAAACTTATACACATTCTTGTCTCAGGGGAAAATCTGTTCTTAAATATACCAAGAAAGGATATAAGAATCTCTAGAGATTGGGTTAGTGGGAATTGGATCGATGTTAAGGCGAATCGTGATATCCTATCGGCGATTGGCCAAGCGAGTAAGCTGCCGACAAACTCGGCTATTGAGAACGACGGAAAGGCCGACACTTCTGCACCCAAGACTGAAGTTGACGGTGATGAGGTTAAAGACGACCATGATAAAGATTGTCGTATCAACGAGAAAACTGAAGTTGACGGAGATGAGGTCAAAGACGACCATGATAAAGATTGTCGTATCAACGAGAAAACTGAAGTTGACGGGGATGAGGTCAAAGACAATCTTGATAATGACCGTCATATCAACGAGAAAACTGAAGTTGACGGAGATGAGGTCAAAGACGATCTTGGTGATGATGGTCATGTGAACGAGACAAGTGACACTGATGATAATAATCTTGTGGCTCAAGTGATGGAAACTTCAGTTCTTAGTGAACATGATACTGAAAAAGAAGGTGAACTTAATGCTCAAGTTGTGAAGATTGTTGCTTCGACTGAAAAAGAAAATTCTGGGAATAAAGATAAAGAAGCTTTAGAACCAATAGAAGAAACCTTGCCAGTTTCCGAACAAGTTGAGATTTCTCAAAATCCTGCTTCATGACAGGATCAGGATCAGGATCGACCATCTATTTAGGAACCAGTTTGTCACTGTACAGAACTAGTGTAACTTTTGTGTAGAGAAAGAGGTGATGATAATTCCATTTCATCATGCTAGAAGGGTAAATTATCCCTGCAGGTGCCACCGGATAAAAAATCCAAGTTCAGGCACTGGAAATCCCGTTTATCAGGATATGGACTTGCTTTTGTTCCATCCTGTAAGTTTTTAACATATCGAACAATTTACAGAATTGTATCATCTGAGAATATGAGATATTGCTACTTGGTATTTAATTATTAAGGCTTCTTTCAACAGTTATATCTACGGTGTTTACGGTATCTTAAATCGACCAGTAATTCGCATATTCTCAACCGAGACGGTCTCACACAACTGATTATGTCTTAATATTTTCATGTATGAGAACCTCTGATAAGTGATAACAGATGTACTTGGTATTTACGGAGAAGCCAATAAAGCGAGTGACTGGGTGGCTAATGAAGGAGTTAATTCGACCTCTATTGTAACCGTTTTAGACGCCTCTCCCCCCGATCTTCGGGAGGATATACAAGGGGTTGCTACCCCTCGTACTATCGTTTCCTAGGTTTTTTTCTGTTCGGGGCTATCCCCTCTCTTATATACCAAAAAAAAAACAGATTTACTTGGTATTATACTTCAAAATTCAAACATTGTTTACACGATTTGTTTGGTGCAAACCTTGTTTACCCGCGCAAGTGTAGATAATGTCTGATTGTGTGCGTTATCCAAGTTATCTGTTGCCCAAAATAGGAAGGTAATTGAGATACAGTGAAGGACAGATGATTAAAAAACTTTCAATGCGATATTAATACACAAACAATTAGTTTCAACAGCAAAAGTGGTAGGAATACAATGCTTTTTTTTCGGCAGCTGAGGATTACAATGCTAAAATCCCATTTCTGAAATGTGCTTCTTACAAGACTAGAACCAAATAATACAAGTTTACAAAAGTTGGAAACAAATGACCAAACAAACTAAGAGTCTGCACATTCATTCTAACCCACCGAAAACTGTCCGACGTGCTTCAGTTCTGCATTCACCCTCATCAGTTTCTTATACTTCTGTACGGTCCTGCAAAATTAACACTATATAACACATCACACCAATGAATACGCAGGAACTCAGCGAGAACAATGGTTAATTTTGTGTCAGGACTCGGGAGTCGGTGAATACAAATTGAATGATGAAAAGAATAAATATACAAAGTGAAGTAAATTACAAGTTAGTGACGAAAGTTAATAATATCAATGCTGAAACACATATCGAGTAAAGGAAGAGGATGGGGGAGTGCAGACATACTCATGAGTCGTGATCCAATTGAAGGCATCAAAACTATACTCGTATCATTATGCAGCATTTCGACTCCACATAATTTTAAACAAGAACTGTAGATACAAGTTAATAATAGGTCCTATGAAATCCGGAAGGCGAAAGAGGATTTAATAGCTTACCATAAGGCTTCAAAGTTTGACTTCCACATCAACTCCAGCAGGAAGATCGAGTTGCATCAAAGAGTCAATGGTCTGGGCAGTTGGATAGAGAATATCGATGAGACGCTGGTGAGTTCTGATCTCAAAGTGGAAACGGGCATCTTTATGCACATGAGGTGACTTAAGTACACAGAAAATTCTTTTCTTTGTAGGTAATGGAACAGGTCCCATGGTTTTTGCATTGGTTGTCCTTGCAGCATCCATTATTTGTTTACATGAGTCCTCGATTAAGGGAACCCAGTAGGATCTCAGCTTTATCCGAATCTTCTGCTTGGGAGCCATCTAAAAGTACAGAAAATATAGCACTAAGAAATAGCATACATCAAAAGAGCTAAAAGACACTCAAATTTATGGCATCTTGAGTAAAACGCTTCTAACACTCAAAGAGGGTGATGGAGCAATATCATTTTCCTTCCGAATTTTTTCCAATGTTGAGAGGATTTTAATTCGGCTTGTAGGAGGGAAAATGGATCCTCCATCTCCTTCCAGCCTAATTTGCTAAACAAATAACGGAAATCATCACCCTCACTCTCTCACTGCCCTCCCTTTCCCTCTAAATTCCTTCGTCCTAACAAAGAGTTGGGGAAAGGGTTCAGTTTCTTGCTATACCTACAGCAGATCATCATTACTAATGCACAGAAGAGGTCCTACAGCTACTTGACGGTTTCGTGACAAAAAATCACTCTCTCCACATAATTTTCATCGACCCCTCATGCACGCGTTCTTGGGTCCAACAGTCCCAAAATGATTTGGATTGGCTAACATGACTCATCCTAAGAATTGGTACTTTTTAATTTCTACAGTGTTTTCAGAACGAAAAGGCTCCTCGTGAATTTCATACTAAAACAACGCATCGATAGGAACTAGGAAGACACTTAAGTGAGCTAGAAGTTCATGTGTATCATCCATTCATCCTTGGTGATTCTTAAAGATGAAAGACAAGCTCGCTACATATAATACCAAGTTCAAGCGCTTAGTTATTCAAACTAACAAACTTAGGGGGCGTTTGGTTCGCGCAAGGGAAAGGGAATAGATACAGGAAAGTAATGAAGGGGAAATGAGAGGGATTACCCATTTCATCCTAACATGTTTGGATGAAAATTAGCAAGAAAGGGAAACAAAATACTTATCAACAAGCCCCACCATACCCACCACCTACACCACGAACCACGCTCTCACACACCACGACCATCACCAATCGATGCGCCACCGTGACGCCGTCGGCGCGCCACCGTCCTCTCCCCGACGTCGGAGCTCCACCCCGGTGCATTTCTTGTCGAAAACCAACCAGAAAAACCCACGCCCACCCACGAAAATACCTCTGCCAGCCTCGTAAACACCACATCTGGTATTTAAGACGCTAGGGGAGGGAGTTTCGTGGGCTTGGGGGAGTTTTTTAGGCGTTAAGGGAGTCAGTTTTGGGGGTTGAGGATGTTTCGGGTGGGTAGGTGGTGGTTTCGACGTTGGTAGGGGAGTGGTCGTCGGTGTTAGTCGGAGGCTGCCGTCGGGGTCTGTGTTGGTGGCGGTAGGAGATGGGGTGGGTTGTGGTGTTGACGGTGGGCATAGGTGGTGTATGTAGTGGGAGGAGTGGTTAGCAGGGAAAGAAAATTGATACCCTTGGGGGGGTTGGTGAATCAGTTTAGGGGGATAATGGGTAATCTCACCCTTGAAAGTGGGGAAAGGGAATGAAAAAAATGCTCAAACAAACACCAACTAAGGGAATTAGAGTGTTTTATTCCCTTACCCTTTCCTAATTACCTCTAACCAAACAGCTCCTTAAGGTATTAAGAACATGAAGATTTTGAGTACTACAAAAGCACAAAGTGTAGATTTTCCGAGCAATGCAGAAAGGCAAGAAACAGAAGAGGGGCTATTACCTCGCTAGCATCAGCCCCAATTCCGAGTGAAGAAGTCCCAGCATCCTCTGCCTACATACCACCGAAAACTAGTTAGATACAAAGCAAATTAACCCACAGTTCAGAACTATTTATCAAAGTTAGCAATAGTATCTCAATTGTCGTGGTTTTAAAATCTCAAAAAGCAGGCTGAGCAGAACTCAAACCGCTCATAATTTAGCACAAACCACCTCTTGACTGACCCTGCTAGTATAAGATTACCCAAATGCTTCAAATGCCTCAAAAGCTCTTGCCTATGATCGGGTAAGATTTTTGGTGTAAGCAGCCTTACCTGTATGCTATTTGCATATTAACCATGACTGCATTGGAACACGCGCCAACCAACAGGCTGATATTTGACAGTACAAGAAGCTCAAACTGTTTGTGAGCCTTTGCCACTATTGTGAATGCAAATGGCTAATTAACAAACAAGAACCAATACTCCATCGTCTCCATGTGACGATTCTACATCACAACAACTGTTAGAACTACTTGGTTTATGATGCCAAGTTTAAATGCATTTTAATGTTTGCTTCTTAGTTATATTTGATAGCTATTGATGATCCCAAGATCTCCTCAAGATGATTCAAAGTTGATCAAGATGAAGAAGCCATTGCCCTAGTCAAATGTTGTAAATGAGGTAATGAAACATTCTTAGCCTTGTCACAAACACTGCAAAACCATGTCACAGTGCTAGTCACTGTGACACCATGGTTTCTGATACGGTTCAAGGAGAAAACTTTCAAGAATTATAAACAAGTGTTTTGACTAAAATAATTTCTCTGATTTCAGCAAAGAACACTTTACAAATGAGAAAAAGAGACATGAGTCCACTTGCCAAGTTAAATTGTAACAAACCCATTTCAAAGTCCTTATTTCTTTAAATAGGTTTTTTACTTTTACAAAAATGGCAAAATTTACTTTTCCCATAAAAGTATTTCATGCTCAGATTTTTGGTGCCTTGAGCTTTGCATTTCTGTCCCAAGTATCTTCTAAAGAGATTTTTTGTATGATACATAATATTACCTCTTGGGCATAAGAGTTAAGTGTGCTTTTCCACTCTAAATCTTTACACTTACTCTTCTATAAATAAGCACCAACTTGTCTCATTTAATGCTAAGACTTTTAAGAGCATTTAATTGAAAACCTTGCAAATCATTTATGCATTCAAAGAGCTTTGTCCTTTTAATATTTGCAAAACGTTTTTAAGCAAAAGTCTTCACTTGTTTTCAAGCTGTAAAACTCCTGTATCAGTTCGCTGTACTGTGACATACTAAGTCTGTTCCATGATCTCGTGTTTAGGTCTGAATTGTAATCTCCACGTTCATCAAAGTGAACAATTGAGATTAAAGGCTTTGTAAACCTATGAGATAGAACAATCACTTATTCATATTCAAGTTACTTAGTTGAGTACAACCGGGGTTGGTTGGAAGGTTATTTTCATTGTAAGGGGTTTAGTAAGTTTGAGTAAATTTCTAAACAAGCAATAAAATAACATTGGACGTAGGCTTCGGAGTAGAAGCTGAACCAATTGAAAAACATCGTCTTGTTTGTTCATTTACTTTGTCATTTACTTCTCGTCTTTATTTTATAGCTTATTCCGCTACACTGTCCATGTCACAGTACATGTTACTGTGACATAGATCTGCCTGTTTGATTTTGTGAACTTAGTCTCAATTAAGTTTCTCAATATTACTCAATCGATCTCGTCTTTTTAAGTTATCATTTAATCAAGATTAAGGAAAATTAAAAAAGGCCACCTAATTCACCCCTCCCCCTCTTAGGTGTAATCGTTCTTAACTCTTCAACAACGTTACCCCAGTGCCTCAATGGCTCCCGCAAATTGCAAAGTAAAGCCGAGTCAGATGTACCAACATTAAACTAATTACATGTCTCCAACCCAGAATTATACAAAGCAGAAAATATCCATAGAAGCTCATGTATACTAATTTCTTCTTGAATCACAATTAATTACGAACAAATCAAAAATATCATCTTTTCATGTACCCAAATCACAATAATGAACCCACAAACACAATTATCAAAAACCCACCTCAATTTAAGCAAAACATACAAAATAATACACTAAAATACCAAAAAAAAACAAACAATAAATGTTAAAAAAAAATCAAGCGAAAAAACCACCTGAATGAAATCAATATCAGTGTCCTGAGATTCCAAAACTTCAGGAGCAGCAAAAAGTTTGAAACTTTTGGAAGAAGATGAGGTAATATGTGAGTATTCATGATGTTTAAGGGTTTTTTTGAGATTAGAGAGAGCACAAGGAAATGGGGTAATGGAGAAATGTGGTGTAGATGGTATTGAAGATGTTTTGGATAATGTAAGTGGAGTAAAAGCAATGGTGGAGATAGTAGAAGTAGCCATTGTTGTCATTTCTTCTACTCTTGTTGTTTCAATTGCTATGCTTTCTGTAGCCTTTGTTTATAGGATTCAGGATTGTGTTATCCAAAAGAGAAGAGACCCGTAATGGGTTAGTCGGATCGGATTTCTGGGTTTGTATTTGGTTGAGTTGAGACCATCTGGTTTAGTCACGATTCGAGCTGAGTAGTGCATTTTCACGAGACCATGACTCGAGCACGAAACTCTTGATTAAGTTAAAAAAAAAAAATATTGTCAATTGATTTAAGTGCTCATGAGTTTGTATCTCGCAAATATGTTATTCACACTTGATTAGGGTTGAAGAATTTCTGATGTTTTATACTTTTATTAACGGGTTATTTTATGTTCAGATGTACAGGGGTTGGGATAGTCTTTTCAAATGATTTTGGCTTTTTTTGTGGCTTGGTTTGTTCATGATGGTAGAAAATTGTGTTACAAATCAATCAATTATAACATTTTGAGATAGATATAAGCAATTTGAGTGGCACATTCAGATCGAATCGTTTTCGCCAAAAATTTCGGATAAAGGGTTGCTGACTTGCTGCCGAGATTCGAACCAAGTCGTAATTAATGAATATCACGCTTCATAACTTTACCAACTAAATTAGCTACATTTAAAGAAACCCGAAAGGATTTAAACACAATTACGTCAACCTTTTAGAGCACATATTAGAAAATTCATTATCAAAGTAAAAATCGTCAGTTCAAAATCAACAAACTTTCATATTATTGTTACAACAAAATCATTAAATTAAAACATTAATCATTAATATATTCAATTCCATTCCATATATGTCTTCAATGAAGACGAGTCGAATTCCCTCTCACAAGGAGACATGTAGGAGGGCCAGTGGGGATCCATTTAGTTATCCACTTGTCCTCCCACTCACCTCATTGTGAGAGGGAATCCGACCCGTCTTCAATGAAAACGGATATACGGCGTTTACAATGGGACCAACTATAAATTAAATTGGAAAAAAAGTGGACAATAAAAGACACTAAACGGACAACACAAACGTTAAACGTGTCCTAAACTTATAATTAGTTTTATTTTATTTCAATTAACACTGATTAATTAAGCTGAAGCCGCTGTTTAACCCTATAAAAAACCCTCTAATAAAAATCCCTATTTTTTTTACCACTTTCTTCTCTTTAATTTCTTCATCTAAAAGTCATCTCAATCAACTAATCATTCTAAAAATACCCACAAATTCCAAAGTTTCAATCTTTATCATACATACTATTTGCCCTTTTTCTGTTTTTTTTTGTTTGGTTGTATATGATTGAAAAACTGAAGAAAAACTAATTAATCTATATCTGGGTTTTAGTTGTTTTTTTGGTTTGGGTAAATTAATCATATATACAAATATTAGGGTAAATTAATAAAGATGTCTGCAATTGGTGTAATGTTAGATCTAATTAGAAAAAATCCAAACTTTTATTCAACACATACAATGCATTCTGTTGGTTCTTTTTCAGCTAAAGTTGGTGTTTCTGGAGTTGCTGCTTCTGTTTTTGCTGCATACCCTTTTGGGTTTAAGTCTTTTTTAGCAAGGTGATTATCTTTTTAATCTTTTATTAATTAATGCTTATTGTATCTGATTTCTTAATAATGTTGTTTTTTTATATGTTGGGGTTTTCTGTATATGGTTTTGATTCTTATTTCGTAATTTGCGGGAGCAATTGAGGCACTGTAATGTTGTTGCTGTTGATATGTACATGGTTTCAGTTCTTATTTCGTAATTTGCGGGAGCAATTGAGGCACTGGGTAGTGTTGTTGTAATTTGAAGTTATCTGTACATGGTTTCAGTTATTGCTTTGGGATTTGCGAGAGCAATTGAGGCACTGGGGTAATGTTGTTGTTGAAAATCGAGGTTATCTGGAGATGGGTTTCAATTGTTTAACTGGTTATCTAAATTTGTTCTTTTGATAGTTGTATGACTCTGCAAATTGATACTTTCTGGTTGTAGTTGTATTTATACTCCATAAGTTGTTTATACAAGATCGAGTGTTTCAGGAGTAGTGTGAAATTCGGTTAATAGTCTTGCTGAAGTGGGTGTTATCAGTGTGCTGAGCTTGCAAAGGAAGAACAAAGTTCCAATCTTTTGTTAGCTTATACTCCATATGTGAAACTTCTTAGTGAGTTTCTGTCAGAGGGATCTGTGGAGTGAACTTGGAGAGCATTGAGCTATAAAAAGTGAGAATGTCGATATGAATTGTAATGTCAAGGGCTTGGTCTACTTGATGGAAAGTTATCTCACTTTATAAAAGTTACTACGGAGTATGTGTTGAAGTACACATCCTATTGTGTTCATTTACATGTGAGTGTGCACATTTATTAAAGCGAAGAATGATGGAAACTTGATCAATATTGTAAATCGTCATTGTCAATTGAAGTGAGAAACATAAAGTTGATTGACTTATAAATTAGCATTGTTAATCGGTTTTGGGATGAAACTTCCATTGAGCTTGTGATGCGGAGTCTCAGTTTAGGGTTGTCACTCAAATTTGTTTTATGTGAATTTTCACTATGTATCTATTCCAATGACTGACCTATGTTTAATCAATTTACATTGGATCTTTTTGACGAACATCTCCATAGGGTTAAGAATTGCCACTTTCGTCACAATCACCATTGTCAATTGGTTTTGGAATGGAATCTTCATTGAACCCTCTAAACAAATTGTGTCCGTCTTAGGAGATATTACTTAAATCTGTTTGTGGACTTAAATCTGTTTGTGGATTTTTGCAATGTATCAGAGCACATGACTTCTTCGACCTAGGTTCGATGAACTTAAGTCGCAATCAGAAATATTAGAGCTTTTGTTGAAGGTTATTTGTTGCCACGTTTGTCCTCTTTCTATGGGACACACTTGTGAAGGGTTAGTTTTAAAATATCTCATATTTTGTTTACCCACACGGCCACACGTGATTATCACACATCTGGTCAACAACATAGAGTTGATCAGTTTCTCAATTAATGTGTTACTTGCCCCATTACCTCTTGTTGTAGGATAGAATCTCATTTTACCTTGTGAAGTAGAAAAGTCCTTGTGAGTGTGACTCGAACTCATTATATGAATATTTTCACAGGATGAGTTCCAAAAAATTTCACAAAAGTTTTTGAAATTAGTGGTTATGGTGACGGCTCTTGCAATACTTTGTTATGATACATTCACATAGAGTCCAATAGAGTCCATATAAGCTTTGTCCCACCAAGTAAGCAGATGTTTGAGTTCACCAATTAATCTCTAACATACTTTAGTCTTATTACATCACAACTCACATAACCTTCATTGAGCATTAACCCATCTTACTCAAACTCCTTGAGATGATTTGAGTTCAGATTTGGTGACACAACTTCATTTCAAGATTGACGACCCTGCGATGGCCTCGCCTGCTTGTCTATAGATATAGTTTATTTAATCTGTGGACTATGGTTTGGGTATATAGCAGGTTCAAGAAACAAACAATTCTACGTTGTTTTTGGGGTTCAGTTATGGACTCTAGGGAGTATAGACAGAGCCAACTGTTTTTCTTTCATTATAAATGCAAACTTACAAGTAACATAATCAAGTTTGTAAAATCCTTCACTGCCATATATATGGTTAATCCATGGGGTGTTGAGCATTGTGTCAACCTGAGTATCGGTGGTGAACTGTAGAATTGGAGTGGTACCTTATCTATACTTTTATCTAAAGTACCCCCTCCGTCCCGGTCACTTGTTTACCTTTTTGGGTGTCTCATTCATTTGTGTACCTTTCTATATTGGGAAGACTTTTGTCTTTTGGTGGTTAATTCGGTCATCCAATTGGATTATTGTCCATTTGCCATTCATTCATTTGTGTACCCACAAATGGCTCCGTCCCCTCTCCTTGGTCTTTGTGCCAAAAGCAAAGGTAAACAAATGATCAGGACGGAGGGAGTAGGTTAGGTTATAGAATCAATTTCTGATTTCTTCGACTCCTAAAATTTCACTGCTCCTGATGCTTACGATAGCAAAAAGAATTGTGGAGCATCAGTAATTTTCGTATCACATCATCTGTTACTAACTCCTCCTAATATATTGCAATTTTTTGTCTTCTTCCTTACTTTATTAGGCTTGTTCATTATGTGATTATTAATTAAAGGTATATATAGCCTTATTTTGCCTTCAATATTGTTTTAGTTATGTTGACTGAGTGTATTTTTCTTATATGTGGCTTCTCGTAACTCCCGTTACAGGTATAGTTACAGACTTACAGTTAGCTTTGTTTTCAGACTTTTCACCTATTCAGTGCATATATGTTGTATTTGCAGCAATAATATTGCGTACTGTGATGCTCCTGCAACATGGAGTGACAATCAATTATCTGGGAATCTCGAGGAACATGTCTCCAAGGCTTTTGAACTTCCTGGCTACAGTTTTGAACCTGCTACTCATACTCAATTCATTGGGAAACTATACTATGTTGAGCTAAAACCGCTTTTCTCAGCCTTTCATCTGAGGACATTCATGCTCACGACCTTGAGGTCTTTATTGATGTATTATTTACCCCTCTTGGAGCCTCATACTGCTTTAGAAGAAGATGATGAAGATTTCTTAGCTGATAATTCAGAAAATAAGCCTTTGGATCTTGTTACTCCCTTTCACAAGTCTGTAAAGCAAATCATTCGCGAGGTTAGTGATAACGTTAACACTGTCCATTGAGTTTAATTGTTGTCAATTGGAATGTCCCCTCTCGTGTTATCTTATGACATCCTTTCTGCGGTGTGCCTTTATAAATTATAATTCTAAAGCTATGGTTTGTGTGTAACTCTGTGTGATTATGTATGAGGTTTCAACTAGTATAATATATTCTAATTAAATGTGTAGTAATATGCTAAGTGCTAAATTTTCAGAGGCGTAAGTTTTTAACAAGTATATTTAGTCTCTATTTGCTTATATGCAACTATTTGAAAATCTCAAATTCTGGTCTTAATAGTAAATATGGGTCTTCACGACTTCATCTGAGCAGTAACATTCAATTTTGCAAAACGAGTTATTTGTTCTCCTCTTATTGGGAATGCATTTACAGTTTATGCTTCATTGTTAATAACTTTTGCCAAATAATTTGCCTTGATTTCTCAGAGTACCGTCGTTACTACTAGAAGGGTATTGGAGAGACTAGCCGTCTCTTATGCCTCACAAAGAATGGCATGGAAGCTTCTCAAAGGTTTGTCTGATGTATTATTTTCCAAATATTGAATTTTTGGCATTGAGTGCAGAAATATTGATGACATGGTGAATAAGAAAATTAAAATCACACGTGAAACCAAGTTTTAGCGTGCTCCAAACTTCATATCACGTATGTCATAAAGAAGTCATTTATTTATTTGTTTTTTTATCAGATGCCCCAAAGTCAGCAATGCGTAAGGCACAACGAGGGTTGCCAACTACTGTATACATGCATGCCGTCACGAGAACTACTTTGAGAGGTAAATTATATAGTTTAAATTTCTATTAGACTCTTACGTTTTATTTACCCGTTTGACTGTACCTTGATTTCTTTCTTTCTTGAATGTTATGCTCAAACAGCCCACTGTCTTGGGGTGGCAGCATCTTGGATTGTTCAAGTTGGAGTTGACATTTATAGAACTCTCTACCGTTTGTTTAATTCTAAAGACGATGTAGAGGACGTGAATACTAGCGAAGAGCTTCGAATCCTTGGTACCAAGATCTTTGGTGCATCTGTGAGGTGCACTGCTTCATTGCTGTTTGCCGCCATTGGGGCAGGGATTGGTGCAACCTGCATACGCCCTTCACTTGGTCAATGGGTTGGTAAGTGCTCCTATGATTCCCTTTATTATATATTCCTTAAAAATTAAGTTATTTTATTTATTTTTTTCAGACTACCTGACTACCTGCTTTATGCAAATATAGCCAACAGCCTAGTACAATATTTTCACTTTGAAACTACCACGTGTGTACGTGACTTTTAAGCTGATTTTTAATCCTTTCCAGAGATCAACTGATTTCATTTTTTGCTCCTCTTTTTCTAGTTTATCTACTGTTAGAAAGCCCCGATCTGTTCCCTAATACACATAAACACTGATCCCATTATTTACTTTCCTCCACTTCAAATTCTAATGGCGAGGAGACATTCAATGATACATCTTAGAAAGCGAGTCCTTTTTACCTATGTACTCCTTCCGTAGATCATTTGTTTACCTTTGGTTTTGGCACAAAGACGAAGGAGAGAGGAGGGGACCGTGGTTATAGCTGATAGATGACAAGTGGACAATAGTGACATTAGATGATCAAACTACCTATAAAAAACCTTTCCAATATAGAAAGGTAAAGAAATGAATGAGGCACCCTAAAATGGAATAGGAGAACAAATGACTGGAACGGAGAGAGTATGATGTATTATTCATCTTACGATCTCAAAAACCTATAAAATAGGTTTTTATTCTATCTCCGATCACCCTAAAATTAGGGTGGCATTTGTGCATGAGGGAGAGAAAAGGAAACCCAAAAATACGCGAGTAGCACTTTGCTTGGCGTAAAAATAAGTCATAGCGTTTGACAAAAGATAAAGCTAAAAAACATAGGCTCTCGTCGTCCCAAAAAAAACAAAAACTTCATACTTGTATACCAAATGTTGTAGACCATAAAAAGGTATGTTCACAAAAGATCTAAAATAAAACAAAAAATAATATTTTTTATCATTATATTCTTAATTCCACAGGCTGTGCTGCTGGAGATTTGGCGGGTCCTATAATAGTAGGTATTTGCTTGGACAAGCTTATTCATGTTGAGGTGTAGATTTCTCCGGTTTCTACTCATTACTTTTACCTTGGGGCCAAGATTCAGCTGTATACAGGCATTTTTTTTTTCCGCTCACCTCATCATGGTGCTAAGAAAACAAGTCATTGACGGAGAGGTTAGTTGCATCCGAGAATGCCCCCGTTTAATTATTGCTGTGACTTACAGACTGTGACTAAGCTGTTTTCCTTGTTAAAAAATTCTGAATCTCCTACTGATTCTGTTGACTTTTTAGTTTTTGTTTTTGTTTTTCTTTTCTTACAAGTTACAACTACTATTTGTCGCAATTTTTGACGGATTTATTGTTTTGAAAGATATTGTTAGCACTGAGATTTATTGCTTCGCATGTCATCCTTGCTCTTGTATTGTTGTAACTTGTTAGAGCTTTGTGGTGTTTGTGTTACCTGTCGGGTAACTTGTGTAATTGTTCTTCCTTTGTCTAGAGATAGTTGGTTAATGTTGTTGAAGTGTATGTTGTTCTGGCATTCTAGGAATGCATAATTTGCGTAAAGGTATCCAAACATCGGTCCTAACGACGGCTGTCAACTATTTGTCGGTTAAATACATGTCGAACAAAGGAAATGACATTGACCCGCTTCCCATCCCATCCCCCTCTTTTCCTACTCGTTTGTACCCAAACAAACGAAAGGTATGAAAATGTGAATGTTTAGCTGGGGACCATCTTATCTTGGATAAGGGTTAAGTAAAGGACTTTATGTTCGTAATAGCGGTCAACTTTAGTTATTATACGACTTAAGATTACGAATATACACTAGCTAGTTACCAGTGAAGGATTCCATGATTCCATCGTCACTCGCAAGCAAGAAAGACTGGGGAAGTTGGATGCTTTTCTGATGTTGAGGCAACTAAGGTAGGGTTAGAAAGTTAAGTCAGGTTGAATCTTCTTACAAAGATGTTAAAGAAAGTTGGTAAGCTGTCTTACTTGAAAGCTGGAACAACCTTGTGAGATGTGACTGTCTGGTACCCTTGATATTTTTGCATCTTACATTGGAAGTTGGTGGGGGCAACATCTACCCATATTTTGTGTATATCGGCTCGTCTCATTGAAGACGGGCACTATCCGTCACAAGCTAAAGACGGATAGTGTCCCTCTCACAATATGCAAGTGGGGAGCAAGTGAAGGAATTCTCATTTCAGATCGACCTTTTCTTTGTGACATTAAGACCAACCAAGTTTGACCAGTTTATTATTAAAAAGTGATCATTTTAGTTTTATCATTAAATGGTCACTTTTTATTATATTTGAGCTTGATTGGTTAAAATATAAGTGAATAATTCACGTCTTAAGTTTAAACTCTCTTGAAAACTGTTTCGGCTGATGTTTTGCGTACTCATGGAGAGTATGTTATCCTCGTAAAAAGAATGGTTGTCTTGATAATTACGATTTGCATGTTATTAAGCATGTATCCGATGCACATTTGGTTGATAAATAGTGGTTGTGAGTTTCATCGTCATCCAAAGAAAAACATCTATATTTATTTGGACAAATGAATCGCACTCAAAATTACTAATACTATACAAAGGCTCGTATAATTCAACCTGAACTAACCTAGTTCCTTCGAAGAATTGTTACAAGAATTTGATCAAGTATCCCAAATCATGACCACAGCAATGACACCAACCCCTAAAACGACGGCCAGCAACCTATAAAACGGCGTGTTAACCCCAACTCGATTATGAGGAGAATACCCTTTGGCCAAAAGATGGTTAATAGAAACATATACAAAAACTCCACAAGCAATTCCCATAGAAATAGCATAGATCCAATCCGCCACTGCCCCCTCAGCCGTCTGATCGATAAGGATCCCAATCGCGACCCCAATTGGGCTCGAGATTGCGAAAGCAAAGGCGTAGATTGAGCATTGTAGGAAGGGTCGGTCGGGGATCATCCTTAGGAGGGCTATTGACATTGCGATTGCCGCGAAGATTTTGTGGAGGGAGATTGTCCAAAGAGCTTTCCAAGCATCTGCTTTGGTTTCTGATACTCCTATTGCTATGCCCTCGAAGACCGAGTGGAAACATAAGGCGAATATTAGGAGAATTGTATCTCCTAATGAACTTGCTGTCGCTAGCTTTGTATTATTGGGTTCATTTCCCTGTTATAGCATCAAAATATAGTGTTAATACTGTCGAAACAAAAGTGGTGATATTTTTACGGGAATGATGACGTCAAAGAGGAAACGTATCCAGTCAGTCCTGATGTGTGTGTCTCGAGTGACTGAGTATACTTCTGAGTGATGTTATGGTCCCTTATTGTTATTTGATCATTGTAAGAGGCATGTTTCTTAGGTAAAATACCTGAGAATGAACTGCTGAATTTGTTTGCTGAGAAGTTTTATGACCCTCTGCAATTAGAAAACATATGAACGTTAGTCACCAACTCACCATTCGACAGGATTACTCGGACTGTCGGACACCTCAAAGGTATTGCGATGGGAACAATTGATCGAATGTATGCAACTTTACTCCTATGTTACGAACAAAGATACTAGTTTTTGAATAATCGATAATAAATGTGGGTCGAGAGTAGCATCAAAAAACCTCTAGTTCACAATAAAAAAACCGAGACAATTTACATAATCGTTTTTACTCCGTACTTAAAAAGCAAAAGCAAATAAGCAATATCTAATTAGCACCAGTTAGTCTTCCTTAAGACAGAAAAATAGTCAAATATCATCTCACATTAACACATAAGACAAATTAATGTTTTACTTTTTTGCTTTTGATACATTTAACCTGTGTCAAGCTTAAGACGAATATCACCGTCTTAAGAGAATGTGCCCATAATTAGTACACCAACTAGCTTAAGATATGGTCGTGTATATACAGCCTAAGATAACTGACTATTCAATTCTCAAAAATGTAACATGAGAAAGGTCAAAGGTAGTATTCATGTGGAATATGTAGACTAAAAAATGACCAAGTATGTCAGTAGCGTTGATTATAAGCAAGAGTAACTAACACTGTAACATCTAAGGTTAGTACACCAACTAAGCTACCTTCAAAGCATAATTAAAGCTGTTAATTAAATTAAACAGCTTGTTTCACTGAAGACGGACACTATCCGTTACAAGGTGAAGATGGATAGTGACTCTCTTACAATATGCAAGTGAGAAGGCAAGTGGGGATCCATTTGCCCTCTATTTGTGCTCCCCACTTGCATATTGCGAGAGGGTCACTATCCGTCTTTAACTTGTGACGGATAGTGCAGTCTTCACTCTTCAATAAGAATTTGGGTTAAATTATGGTTTTGGCCAACAATTTTGAATCTTGAAAGTGTGATAGCAGATAGCTAGAAGATACTCCTATTTCATTTTTAAATTGCTCATTGTCAGTAAATTAACTATACAAAATTCATTAGCTAAATAAGATCTTTTTGTTCATATGTGTATTCTCTTACCAACTACCCCGTATCTCGAAAAAAAAAGTCACAAATTCTTATTTAAGACGGAGGTATCCGTCTTAAGCTTAAGACGGATACCATATTCTCTCACAAAATACCCATTAAGGGTGAGTGGAGAGCACATGGGGGGAGCCCACCTTGTCCCCTCTACCCATTTCCTCTCACAAAATACCCGTTGTAAGATCCGACCCGTCTTAAGCAAGACCTACTGAAAAAAAAAAAAAGGTTTCTAAACCACTCAGGAAGTTAAATGTGACGATTTTGGGTTATTCGTGTTTTTCAGTTTTCAACCACCTATTGTATAAAACAGGCAGTTTTACTTTTACATGATCAATAAAATAGGTAACTTTATAATTAATTTGATACATACATTCGTGACCCGGTAAAGTAAAAGGGTTAGGATACGGCTGAGTTATAAATATCACCTAAAATAGTAAATAAATATATTTTTATCGCTAAAAATTGTTTTCCTAACCCATTAAAAAAATCGCTAAAAATTGAATAAATCCAAATTTAAAATTCAAGTTTGTGACCACTCACCTCCGATTAAATAACACCAAGTGAAAGAGAGGATTGTGAGAGGTCACAAGCTTGTAACAGTCAGAAACGAGATTTACTGGAAAGAAAAATACCTTCAAGAGCGGCATTATTGGAGACGGAAGCAGGAGCGTTATTATTACGTTTACTATAAACATGCATAATAACACAATCAGCAAACATAGTAATCAAATACCCAGAACAAGCTAACATGAAAGCAAAAGGGTATTCTTTATTCGTCAAATCTCCAAAAGTTTCATTAGAATCACTTAAGAAATGCATCATAGCAGTTCCTAAGAAAACTCCTCCTGCAAATTGTGTACCAAGTACTAAAAATGCATCATTCCATTTAATAAAGTATGGTGATATTCCTCCTATAAATGTTCCTAAGAAGACTAGAATGAGACAGTATATTTTTACTAGGATTAGTGATTTGGCTCGTAAGTCGGGTTTTTCGGACGTTTGCGTGTCGGTGTCGGTGTCGGAGTCGGTAGTGTGTGGTGTTACTTGGTGGATGAGGGTGGTGAGGAGGAGGAAGGTTAGTATGAGGGTTTGGGATGAGGAAGGAGTCATGTTTTGGAATTTTTGGATGAATGAATTGAATGAATAAATGTATTGTTTGTGTGGTTATATAAGTTCACGTGTATGTAAGAAATATATTGATTATTAGTATAATTTGTACTGCAAAGATAGGAGGATAGGATTAATAGTACGAGTACTTCATTGTTTATTAGAGGGTTGACCTAAAATTTCAAACTTGGTGAGTAAAGTTTTTAATTGGTATCATTATGATATTGTAATAAGATTTTGAAGATGGAAAATCGGTGTAATTAACGCGGATTTAAATATGATCTGAATATCAAGTTTTAAATTCGTTATTCCGTGATTTTAGGGCCGGTAAATATTATTTACTTGTTGAAAACGTAATATTTATATTTATATTCTGTGGAGTAATTGATTGATATTTTCACATTCTGGGTTAAATATATCATCCTATTAAAAAATTGTTGAACTAGAACGTGTTTGAAAATAATTATGTAGGTTTAGAGTTTACCTAATATGCACCAAAGGGTTTATACACCTAAGTAACGACTGCGGATTTTATATTATCAAAAATTATTTCTAACTTTGTTAATGTAAGATTATACTTTATAATTTTACTACACATATAGGTGAAACAAGTTAAGGGGAGAGAAAGAATGATGGTAATATTATTTTATTCGATGATGGCTTTGAGCTAATATGGAAAGAAAAGATAGGTAATTTAATTAGAAAGATAATTAAGAGAGGTTTAAAAAGAGAAAGTGTAGTACAATGATGAGGTAATTAAGTAACACTCAATATGGAATGTACTACAATAATGTAATTGGGTGCAACTTGTGAATTGTGAATTGTGAATGTGAATGGCGACGCTTTTACACCAACCAATTGAACCACATCTACATTATTTATTTAGGTTAGCCATCGTTGTATGGAAATTGAAGTCGTCTCTTATGGTCAATGGTCTATGGGTCACGCGCATCCATAATTCCACATTAATATATTGGACCCTCTTGAGTCTTGACTCTTTAGTCTTGTACTCTTGTGTAGGGGTGGTCAAACGGGCAGGCGGGATCGGGTTGGGCGGATCAATGTGTGGGGCGCGGGACGGTACGGGACGGGACGGAGACGGTGGGACTGGGATCGGACACATCTTGTGTAGAGGGGGCACGACCCGATGTAGGTTATAGGAGGGAGCCTACAGTGGGCCGGGTAGGGTTTAGGCGGGTCTTGGCAGGGCGGGTATAATATGTTGGCCTAGCCGGCACGACCAGCAGTGGAGGGCGGGTCGGTCGGGCCTTAAAAATGGGCATGAGTGGCAGGTTGGACATGGGTGGGTCGGGCTGACCCTAGGCTTTTGACCACTCTTGCTCTTGCGCTTGCGCATGCTCACCTAATAATACTAAATTTAGGAGGAGTCTATTTATTAAATTACTTTCACTAATTAAAGAAGATTTACGCAATTATCGGTAGGGGATACTACTTGTCAACAATAGAAGAAAAAATAATGATCAATCTCGACATTGTTACAATCTTACATATAATTCTTGAACAAGTTTAGATTTCCATCACAAAAATATATCGGACATGACCATTTGCTCTAGACTTTTAGGGTTACTTCGATCTCGGTCCATATTTTATACTCAAATTTAGGTCTTCGATCTTCTCTGATTCAAGACTGATTAAATTAAGTCTTGGCTTATGGGTCTCCTATAAGTTCAGTTCACAAAAGTTAAACTCCTACCGAATATAAATTAAGTTAAGTTAAATTAAGCAAAATTAAGTCCAAAAGAATGCATAGTGGTTGGAAATAATCAGGAGTAGCTTACACACTTAATCCATTTAATTCGTTAATTAATTAACCAAACTAAACTTGATAGTCAATTCCCCAAAAATTATGAAGGCTAATCCTTACTTTTAAACAGGTTGGATATATCATCGATTATTCTGTCGAACCCAGCGATACTATGACTACATTAAATACATATAGGTTACGTATCGGTATGTCAGGTTTGTGTTCAAAGACCTCAACCCTAACCCAACTCGTAAAAGTTTTGTCTCGTATCCGTGTCAACTAAATTATACAAAAATGGTTTCAACGTTTTAACCATCCCTTTTAAGATCGTGTGTATCGTGTTTTCGAATCGGGTCAAGAATTGCCACCTCAATGAAACCTCGGAGGGTAGATTAGACACTTCACCTCAATCGCACCAGATTCGCCCCTATCATCACATACCTTTCTAGGGTTCGTCGGAATAATTAGGGTTATCAATTTCTATCCCCAAATCCCAACATTTTCTAATCAAATCGACAATCAAAAGCTTGTTGATTAAAAGGTACACTGGGCTTAATCGCCCTGTGATTGCGAAAATCGATGATCGTCACTGTTCCATGGACAAATCCTCTCCTCACTCCACTTCTCCTATTGATCAAGATGAATGGGGTATTCAATTTCATATTTCCCCTCTTTTAATCTCATACTTCTATCCAATTTCCGATATTTTATGTTTTTTAATAGTTTTTTATTTATGTTTGCCATTTTGGTTATGATTTTTTAATCTAATGTTTAGTTAGGGTTTGCTTCGATTAATAGCGGAACCAGGATTTGTATTTAGATGCCGGAATTTGTAAAGTTGTCTAATTTTATATTGCTTGGCTAAGTTACTCCGACTTGGAAGTTATCTGATATACGGGTGCGTGTTTAAGTGTTGGACTCGGCTATTTTAATTAACATTATGCATATTTTGGCGTAAAATGAGGTGTTCAAGTGTTACTTTTTTTCAGTTGGAGTAATATAGTTGATTGGAGCCACTGCCACTGTAGTCGCTTTAGTTCCGCCAGTGGTTTTGTTGGGAGTTTGGTGGTTAGATTGATGTAATAAATCTAGTTACTCTTGGTGGAAGAAATTTGGACCAAGTACTTGATGTTATAGTGACTCGCAAAGAACCTTGCTTTGACGTGATCATGAGACGGTTTCATTGTAGGAGTGTTTGATTTTGTGGTAGTAGTACTTGGATGTGTAACAGGTTTGATGCTCCCTACATTATTTTTCAGATGTTGGTTACTTGGTTTAGCATTGGTTGCATCGTGGGATGGGGTGAGACTCTGGGAATTTAGATTTCTAAAGGTTATTGAAGAATAACTTGTCCTAGTTTCTTGTGTTTTTGAGAACTTGGACGGAGGAAACTTGATCATTCTCGAAGAGGAAATTTTACCAAGGTCTCGCTTTGAAATCCATTAAGGGAACTTGACACCTTTACCCAGCCTCTTGATCAATGTTACTCGATAATACTTTGCCAATCAATAGTAGTTGGGGTAACTCAATAGGATGGTCTTATGCCATGTCCTTGTCACAGCATTAGTTGCATCTGTTTGAGGAACTCTAGGCTATGAACATGTAAAACATATATCTGTTCAGTTATATTCATTTTATCGTGTATTGATTTCTGCAGCGGCAGCGCATGATGCAGAAAATACTACTGTCATTTATATATATTTTATCGTGTATTGAATTTTGTAGCGAAGTCTCATAATGCCTAAAATTTGTGCAGTCTTCACTTCTGTGAGCCACTCTCTGTTCTTTTATATATTGCTCATTTTGTCATTGTTGATATTTTTTTGGATCTTGACTTCTCTTTTTATTTTTATTTTTCTATGGAGCCAAAGATTCATTACTCTTTGGTTATGGATTATGATGGAATAAAGCAAAATGACTCGCTAAAGTGACTGTGCTTCTTTCTTTTGTGAAGTATCAGTTATTCGATGTAGTTTTCAACACAATTGTTATCTTGAACCATTTCAGAAACGGTCTCTTTGTGTTGCTAACACAAGGGTAAGACTGCGTACCCCCCCCCCCCCCCCCCCCCCACAAGCTCCGCAATATGCGGGAGCCATTGAGGCACTGGGTAATGTTGTTGTTTAAGTTTTTGGATCTTTATTGCTTTGTCCGGTGGTGTTACCGCACATAGTTGTATTTGTATATGGAGTACTGCAGTAGTTAGTATTTCGTTATATATAATTACTTCTCATCCTTCTTACAGATACTGAAGGCTTTGTAATTCCCAGCTTCGGAATCGAAAGCCCTGATCACAATAATTTTGAGGCATTGAAAGTAGAGGATTCCAAGAACCCTCCAGTCGAAGTAAGTTTTTTTCTTTTTCCTTTTTTTAATGCTTGGCGCCCCTATGCTTGTATATGGTTTTGGATTTTGCTTGAATGCCCACTCTCACGACATAATCTTAATGTAGTCAAACATTACTGTTTGTTTTTTGGTTTATGATAGAATAATGCAAAATAGCTCACTAGTGGCGCAGTTTTTTATTTGAAGTTCCAATCATTCGATGTCCGGAGTATTTATGTGCGCAGTTTTTATTAAGGGCAATCCGGAGACTCTCTCATTGTGTTATTAACACTGGTATAATGTTACATCGTTCTCACTACTTGAAACACTTTTTTTTCATTTTTCAATTGGCAGGATACTCTGCAACATATCTACTTGGGACCCCACGGTGCTCCTCCTCAACCAAAACAAGAGTCAACTTCTTCTACCAGTCGGAAGCAACGTTTCAAACAGAAGCTCAAAGAAGCAGATAAGAAAACCAGCAGCTCAGGGCGAGAGAATAAAGTTGAGACTTTGAGAGAGCTTATTGGTGGAGGTGGTAAAAGGAGTGCAAAGATGTCTAGAGGTACAGCCAAGGAGTGGCTCGACCCACACTGCGATGAATCCCTCTTTAACCGTTTGAACTCTCAGTAACTGACGACTTTGACTGTTTTAGAGAACATTTTCCAAGGGATTATATAAACTTGTTTACTGTAACTTGAAGAGATCTGTACTTTTAGCTACAAGACAATTGAATCCATATTAGGCTATTGACGTACATTTGGTTATAATTATATGGTTTTCCTATTTCACTTATATATTCTTGGCTATTTGGGTCAGCGCATCTACATCTAGAGCTGAGAGTACTCATAATGTCAGTCAGGATTAATCTCCGACGAATTTTGTCAATGCTACCCTCCTTGAGACTAATCCCAGCTCATAACCTGTTGTATTAGTAGTTTCTGGCTCAAAATCCGTAACAAAAACGCCGGGTGATTTGGGGGATAAAGGTTCCTATCTGCTCTAGGGATGTCATTTGAGTTCGATATCAATGAGGCTGACTCGGCCCAAGGAAATTACTCCAATCACCAAATTCTATGTCCTAGAAAGCTAGCTGAACTGTTTAAGAAACTCCTCGACTGCCACTAAAAGGGTGTGTTTGCATGCATTATACACCCTTCACAGCCCTAGTCACAGATTTGGAATTGGTCCGTCAGGATTTATTTCAGATAATTTTGAATAAGATATAAAACATAATCCAATGCCAGGCATCTTGAAGCCGGTGTTATATCAGAGGAGCACTCACTCTTTAAGAAACTCGTCAGTACTCGGAAACTGTAATCCTACAACCTTTTAATAAACATTTGATTTGACAGCCAAAAACCAACAGATTTACTTGGTCAATTGCGGAAAGTACACGACAAATTAGAACTTTAGAAGTTAACTAAGGCGAGGCCTTGGCCTTTGATTTCAAAAAATCCTCGAACACAAACACATTCTCATATACAGCAGATACTCTATCGCCAACCAAATTACATCGGTATCTATCTTGCTCGCCTAAACAATAATAGTCATCTTCTGATCAATATATAGCAGCAGAAATGGTTGGCAAAACAATAACCGGGATCAGTACAGATGTACATTTGCGCCAATAATACTGCTTGTCTGCCTTGGTGAAACCAAAGAACAAGCCACAAGGCTTCAGCTATCTTGAACCTCCAAAGGATTGGACACGGATTTTCTTGCCTCCAAAAGAATATATTAATGGTTATTGATCTCGTACCCTACTTGCCCACGATGCCCATAAATTCCAATCCAGACGCCGAGGGCATCAATCCAAGAGGAGAGAGATACTCGGTTTTGTAAAATCTGCTAAGGTGTCTCATTCCATTGTCGCATAAAATTGTTACAATTGTATGGCCCGGGCCAAGGGCTTGTGCCACCCTTACAGCTCCCACACAGTTCATTGCTGAAGAGCTACCTAGGAAAAGCCCATCGTTCTTCAAAAGATACCTAACAAAAGTACAGGTTCGAAAGCAGAAGAGATATTTTAGGCATAAAGGAATATAGAATAATACTCCCACAGTCCTACTTGTTACTCCCTTTGACCAAGCCAATAGTTTACGTTCGCTTACGAATAAGTTTTTAAATGTAAGCACGTACAAGTGAGATCTAGAGAGTCCAAAAATTCAGTCTCCACAACCGTATACATGTCTAAAAGAAACGTAAACTACTGGATCAAACAGAATATGAAAATATGTAAAATATTGGTCGGGGAATTCTGCATAAATTAGAAATCGTTAAGGTAATAAGCTAAAAAGCCTACCTGGACATCTCAACAGCTTCCTTGTCTGTTCCTCGGAAAGCACCATCTAGCTTGGCCATCATGAAATTCTGGGTTAATCTGTTGATACCAATCCCTTCAGTTATAGAATCAAAGGGATTTCTTAGCCTCTTTCCTTCGGCCTCCTCTTTCGTATACATCACCCCCCTTGTTACTCGATTGAACAAGCCCGACCCAGGAGGATCAATCAGAAAACACTTTATATTTGCATCTTTTTCCTGGAAGGCAGTGCAAATGAAAGTAACTTTTCAATAATAAGAGTAAATAGCTTTCTCATTTGAATCTCGGGTTAACTCTCTTTCAAAAGGTTTTCACACATTTTGACTTCTATCTCTTTTCTTCTGATCACTCATTATAGTCTATCTTAAGTCTCAACCAGGCTATTCATTATTGTTTCCGATTTTTTTACGTGTAATTCTTTTCAGTGTTTCACTTCATATACATGGTTCCAAACAATGAGGCATTTTTTTATCTAAAAAAAAGACTACTTTGAAGTGTGAGTTACCTTAAGAAACTGAGAGATACCAGCCACTGTGCCTCCTGTTCCGGCTGCGGCTACAAATGCATGCAGTTTTCCGTCAGTTTGCTCCCAAACTTCAGGCCCAGTACCCTCATAGTGTGCTCGGAAATTAGCCAAATTCTCAAATTGATCAGCAAAGAACCCTCCAGTACACTCATTTGAGAATATGTAACTTTTCTTCTCTTCAATTGTATCACCATTCATGAACTGGTGTTCCTTTATAGGTATCTGATTGCTTTTAGAGCGCAGGGCTGCCAATTCATTCGCTTCGGCCGCTCGTCTTCTAGCCACATTGACAAAGTGATCTTTGTGAGTGATAGAAACTGGCCTGACTCGCTCAACAGTTGCTCCAAGAGCTTCAATGATCTGAGACTGATGTATGTATGGGTGGGGGAGGACATATACGAAATTACGAAGCACGGTTAGTAGTCCGCTAAAAATCGTGTGTTATGTAATTAGTAAGAGATTAAGAGGTGTATTAAATGTATTAATGAATTATTAATAGATAAGTGAAGTGGTCCACCAAGAATATCATTTGCGCATCTCATTTGAGAATTTGTAAACCAATAATGAGAAACGAAGTACAACTCAACTTTCACAACAACAAAAAATGCATATTCGCACTATTAGAGAGTTCTGAACATACTT